>JAVMKO010000010.1:604842-843493 GCA_032164245.1 Sternotherus odoratus | reverse complement strand
CGGGCCCCCCCCCAGCCCCTCCACCCCCCCCATGGCGCCTCCACCCCCTCCATGGCTCCTCCACGCACCCCACGGCTCCTCTCTCCAGAGGTCATGTCCTGGACAGAGCACTCGGGGACACAGCTTGGCCTCTCACGCAGTTTAGGCACTTTATAAGGGCCAGGCCAGGTCAAACAATGTGGGCTGAGTCATGGGCTCGCTTTATTGCAGTGGCAGCGTGCCAGGCTCTGCTAACAGCCCCTCTGTAATACCGACACCCGACGGGCCCTCTGCCCCTGGCGTCACCCCACAGTCACTGCGCCCTCCTCACACTCGCTGTCCTGGCTGGGCCGGGCCGCTCCTGGCGCTGGGTCCCCCTGGCTGGGCCGGGCCGCGGGCAGCTCCTGGCGCTGGGTCCCCCTGGCTGGGCCGGGCCGCGGGCAGCTCCTGGCGCTGGGTCCCCCTGGCTGGGCCGGGCCGCGGGCAGCTCCTGGCGCTGGGTCCCCCTGGCTGGGCCGGGCCGCGGGCAGCTCCTGGCGCTGGGTCCCCCTGGCTGGGCCGGGCCGCGGGCAGCTCCTGGCGCTGGGTCCCCCTGGCTGGGCCGGGCCGGGGGCAGCTCCTGGCGCTGGGTCCCCTGGCTGGGCCGGGCCGCGGGCAGCTCCTGGCGCTGGGTCCCCCTGGCTGGGCCGGGCCGCGGGCAGCTCCTGGCGCTGGGTCCCCCTGGCTGGGCCGGGCCGCGGGCAGCTCCTGGCGCTGGGTCCCCCTGGCTGGGCCGGCCGCGGGCAGCTCCTGGCGCTGGGTCCCCCTGGCTGGGCCGGGCAGTGGTGCGGGAAGGAGCTGGCCAGGCACTTGGCCACGCGGCTGCTGCTCAAGAGGCTGTAGAGGCAGCGCCGGTTGAGTCTGCAGAAGTGGAGGAAGTCGAGGGTCATGAGCGTGAGGACGAGGAGGCCGTAGAGCCCCACAGCCAGCAGGGGCAGTGGGTTCCTGGGGGGTACAAGGCAATAGCTGTGTTACACTGGGCAGGATACGGCTGCCACGCGGGGTCCCCCACTGGGCACTACCGAGCGCCCCCAGGCAGCCCCGGCCTACGTGCGCATCTTCCACAGCTCAATGCCAGGGGAGCCCGGGCCGCGAGGGAAACGTACGGACCACGGGGCTCAGCAGAGGCGCTGCCCATGGACACCTGGCGAAGGGAGAGTCGCTGCCTAGCAGCTGCTGCTGGAAAATGGGACTGAGCTGGGCGTGAGTCGTTAATGCTCCTTAACGAGCTCCGGCCACTTGAATGGATTAGAGGAGAGACATGATTTTCCTTTACAACGTAAGAGTGGCCACACTGGGTCAGGCCAATGATCCATCCAGCCCAGTGGCTGGTGCCAGATGCTTCAAAGGGAATGAACAGGGCAGTTATCAAGTGATGCATCCTCTCTCATCCAGACCCAGCTCTGGGCAGTCAGAGGTTTAGGGACACACAAAACATGGGCGGGCGGGGGGGGTGTCCCTGACTCCATTGATGGAATAGCCATAAGTTCCTGCAGGAACTATTATCGTTTTGGCCTTCACAACATCCCCTGGCAAGGAGTTCCACAGGTTAACTGTGCAGTGTGAAGAAATGCTTCCTTCTCTTTATTTTAACCTGCTGCCTGTTAATTTTGTTGGGTGACCCTAGTTCCTGTGTTAGGAGAAGGAGTAAATAACAGTCGTGATTTTATAGAGCTCCATCACCTCTCCCTTCAGTCCTCTCTTTTCTCAGCTGAGAAGTCCCAGGCTTTTCAATCGCTCCTCAGACTGAAGCTCTTTCATCCCCTAATCACAGGCGCCAGCTCTGTGGTGCTCCGGGACTGGAGCACCTATGGGGAAATAATAGTGGGTGCTCTGCACCACCTGCCGCCAAGCCCCCCACCCGGCCCCCTTCGCACCTTCTCCCGAGTGCCCCGCGCCCCGCTCCTCCGCCTCCCTCCCAGCACTTCCCACCTGCCTGCCGCCAAACAGCTGTTTGGCAGCGTGCTGGGAGGGAGGGGGAGGAGGCAGGGCGGGGTGGGGATTGGGGAAGGAGCTGGGATCGGGGCAGGGACTTTGGGGACGGGTTGGAATGGGGCAGGGCAGGGCCTCATGGAAGGGGTGGAGTGGGGGTGGGGCTGGGGGAGAGGGTGGGACGAGCTTGGAAAGCGGGGAAGTTGGCGCCAGTGCCCCTAATCGTTGTTGCCCGTCTCTGAACCTTTCCAATTTGAACGTCCCTTTCCTGAGTCTATGAGCGGGGGTGGCCAGAACCGCCGGCGTGTCCCGGTGGTGGGTACCAGGGATTGGTGGAGTGTCAATGCAGCTTCCTGCCGGTCACAGCACGGCTAGCCGGGCTTTCCTAGCTCCTGTAAAACCACCCCGTGGTCCTGGCTGCTCTGCCGTTCCCGAGAGCCCCGAGCGCTCTTCACGCTCCCTGGGCGGCTCCCGGCCTGGCAGCATGCAGTGCTGTGCCCTCACACCGCCCCGTGCGTGGCGCAGGGCCACAGTTTGCCCCTCCAGCAGGGGGTGCACATGGCTGGCATGAGAACCGGACCCCGCCCCACCCTTCCCCCCAGCGCGGGCACGGACAGGGCACTGCTGCTTACCGGAGTCTGGCTGGGGTGGGCACGTTGGACAGATTGACCCTTCTCAGGCTCTCGAACTCCAGCTGGGGGCAGCAGAATTTCCGGGCGTGGTCCCCATTGCGGCAGCAGTAGCTGTGCGCAGGGGGGTCCGTGAGGCGGGAGCAGTAGAAGCCGGAGTGGTACCGCCCATCGGGGCTGGGATACCCCTCGCAGAGCTGCAGGTTACGGGCCGAGGCTGCAAGGGAAAGTCACAGCCAAAAACACGATTTAGAAGGGGAGCCACGTACAAGAGCTTGACCTACTGCACAGTGGCAGCAGATAACATCCTACGACTGCTACCGGCTGACGAAGGTTCTGAGCTCAGGTGGGGAGTGTCACGGAGCGCCCGGGCGATGGTCTGGAACCGCTCCCTAGGAAGCCAGACCGGACTCCGGGTGAAGGGCCCCTTCTCCGTACACAGCCTGTTTCCCAGGCCAGGAGCTTCAGGGGTCCCCACTTCCACCTTCCTGGGTCTGACCTCGGAGCATTCAGCACCTTCTGCCCTCCGTGTGCTTCCCCAGCAAGCCCGCCTGGGCGGGTCCTGGGGGAGCCCATGGGTTCTGCACCCCAAATCCACAGTCAGACATGACTCTCAGCAGCCAGCAGAATAGACGGTTTATTTGAGATGTCAGGAACCATCCAACTCACAGCTTCTCAGTCTCAACAGGGTCCCTCAGTCAGGCCTTTCCAGGGGGTGCCAGGAGGTGAATCCCAGATTCTGGGCTCCTGCTTCTTCCCCAGGTTTATTCGATGACTTTCATCTGGTCCAACACAGACCATGCAGCGAGCGAGCGTGAGCCCTCCGCTGGATCCATCTTGGGCCAGAGAGCGAGTTGGCTTCTCTCCCCTTCCCAGCTAGACCCAGACTCACTCAACCCCTCTAGCCACTCTGTCCTTTGTTTGGTTTCCCGGGCTTCAGGTATCACCTGACCTCCCTCCAACAGGTTCAGCTGACCTCCCTCCCCCACTTGGGGTCAGGTTACAGCTTCCCCTTGGCTTTGCTTTGCATTAGCTTCACGTTCCTTTCCCTCCACATAGACGCCCAAGAAATGCATAGGGGAAACTGAGGCACACACACAGTACTCCCACTGCGTCACAGGGAGGGCTCATGCTCAGACTTTTGTGGGAGGCATGACACTGAGCAGGACCAGCCCAGCCTCGGGGGGCCCCAGGGTGACCTCATTCTCAAACCCCCCCCCCAGGAGAACCCCGACAAAACACTCTGCCTGGCTGGAGCTTCCCAGGGCTGTGTGGGGATGGGCCGGGAGGAGCCCGGAGCTCTTCCAGGGGAGGTCAGGAAGTGGCTACAGCTGCCTCCGAGCCGGGCTCGGTCTGGGGCAGCTCGCTGAGTCCTCCCCCCAACCCGACCTAGCCTGGGACCCACCATACACAGGGACCCGCCCTCCTCCCCGCGGCCCTCAGGCTCTGGGCTCGCCCCACACACTGGCTAGAGAGGGGGGCTCCAGGCGCCTTCCGGTGGCTTCATGAGCCAAAGGCGGCCAGCGGGCGGCTCCTTGTTCGCAGCCTGGTTTGGCCGTGTTGGGCTGGGTGCTCAGCCCATGGATTGCCCAGCACAGCAGGGGCCGGCCGCACCAAGCCGGGCTGGCTGTGCCGCTGGCTCCCAGCTCCCAGTCCTGGGCTGCCCCTCCAGCACGGCTGGCGTGCCAAGTGCAGCTGCCTGCGGCAATGCTGGCAGGGTGCCCGCCCGATACGCCGAGCCCAAAGGGCCCAGTAGCAAGGACGCCCGGTGCCACTGTCCGCGCCCTCCCCAGTGAGGAGGGTCTGGGGGGGGCAAAGGAGAGGGTGGGCGGGGTCCTGTGTTAAGCTGGGACCAGGCTGGAGAAGGGTGTTGGGGATAGCAGGAGAAATGTGGCCCGGCCTCACTCCCAGCTGGGCACACCCCAGCCCTGCCACACCCCAGGGGACACTGCACCAGCCCTGGACATGCACCAACACACCTAGCCACGCGCCGACACGGCTAGACACGCGCCGACACCCTGGACACCCACCGACACACCTAGACACGGCTAGACACGCACCGACACCCCCTGGACAGGCGCTGACATGGCTAGACATGCACCAACACGGCTAGACATGCACTGACACCCTAGACACGCACCAACACGCCTAGACAAGCACAGACACCCCACACACTGACACGCCTGACACGCCCCAACACGGCTGGACAAGTGCCAACATGGCTAGACACGCGCTGACACCCCTGGACACGCACTGACACCCCTGGACATGCGCCGACACCCCTGGACACACACCGACACACCTAGACACGGACTGACACCCCAGGCGCCGACACCCCTGGACATGCGCCGACACCCCTGGACACGCACTGACACCCCTGGACATGCGCCGACACCCCTGGACACACACCGACACACCTAGACACGGACTGACACCCCATGCGCCGACACCCCTGGACACGCGCCGACACCCCTGGACACGCGCCGACACCCCTGGACACGCGCCGACACCCCTGACAAGCGGCGACACCCTGGACACGCGGCGACACCCCTGGACACGCGGCGACACCCCTGGACACGCGCCGACACCCCTGGACAAGCGGCGACACCCCTGGACACACACTGACGCCTAGACACGCCCCAGGGCAGGGCTAATCACACCTGTGCCCTGGCCTGCACCAGCCCCTTGGGGCCAGATGCACTCGCCCCTGGGAATGAGCCGTGTGAATAGCGCTGAGCTACAGCAGAGACATAGCAGGGTGGGAGTCAGAGCAGTTTGGGGAGCTGACCAGGGTGCCATGTCTGTGCCTAGGGGGTTGGGGAGCTGAGAGGGCACTGTGCCAGGCCGAGGGGGTTGGGGAGCTGAGAGGGCACTGTGCCCAGGCCGAGGGGGTTGGGGAGCTGAGAGGGCACTGTGCCCAGGCCGAGGGGGTTGGGGAGCTGAGAGGGCACTGTGCCAGGCCGAGGGGTTGGGGAGCTGAGAGGGCACTGTGCCCAGGCCGAGGGGTTGGGGAGCTGAGAGGGCACTGTGCCCAGGCCGAGGGGGTTGGGGAGCTGAGAGGGCACTGTGCCCAGGCCGAGGGGGTTGGGAGCTGAGAGGGCACTGTGCCCAGGCGAGGGGGTTGGGGAGCTGAGAGGGCACTGTGCCCAGGCCGAGGGGGTTGGGGAGCTGAGAGGGCACTGTGCCCAGGCCGAGGGGGTTGGGGAGCTGAGAGGGCACTGTGCCCAGGCCGAGGGGGTTGGGGAGCTGAGAGGGCACTGTGCCCAGGCCGAGGGGGTTGGGGAGCTGAGAGGGCACTGTGCCCAGGCCGAGGGGGTTGGGGAGCTGAGAGGGCACTGTGCCCAGGCCGAGGGGGTTGGGGAGCTGAGAGGGCACTGTGCCCAGGCCGAGGGGGTTGGGGAGCTGAGAGGGCACTGTGCCCAGGGCCGAGGGGGTTGGGGAGCTGAGAGGGCACTGTGCCCAGGCCGAGGGGGTTGGGGAGCTGAGAGGGCACTGTGCCCAGGCCGAGGGGGTTGGGGAGCTGAGAGGGCACTGTGCCCAGCCGAGGGGGTTGGGGAGCTGAGAGGGCACTGTGCCCAGGCCGAGGGGGTTGGGGAGCTGAGAGGGCACTGTGCCCAGGCCGAGGGGGTTGGGGAGCTGAGAGGGCACTGTGCCCAGGCCGAGGGGGTTGGGGAGCTGAGAGGGCACTGTGCCCAGGCCGAGGGGGTTGGGGAGCTGAGAGGGCACTGTGCCAGGCCGAGGGGGTTGGGGAGCTGAGAGGGCACTGTGCCCAGGCCGAGGGGGTTGGGGAGCTGAGAGGGCACTGTGCCCAGGCCGAGGGGGTTGGGGAGCTGAGAGGGCACTGTGCCAGGCCGAGGGGGTTGGGGAGCTGAGAGGGCACTGTGCCCAGGCCGAGGGGGTTGGGGAGCTGAGAGGGCACTGTGCCCAGGCCGAGGGGGTTGGGGAGCTGAGAGGGCACTGTGCCCAGGCCGAGGGGGTTGGGGAGCCCAGGGGGGCCCTACCTGTGCGGAGGAAGCTGGCCGGCGGCGCTGTGCAGAGGAGGCCGCCCAGCAGGAGTCTGTGCAGCATCTTCTCAGCTGCTCCCCGGGCAGAGGCAGCTCAGGCTCCGGTCTGAGGAGAGAGAAACCACCTGCCCCCCGCCCCCCCCCCTCGCCGAGCCATTAAGGCCTCTCCACAGGAGCCTTCTGCACTTACTGCCCAGCTCCTCTGGGACCCGGAGAGCCAAGGAGGCGGGCGCATCACTAATGAGTCTCCGGGAGCCAGTGACCGGTGGGCAGGAGGCTGCAGGCACCGGTGAGGCTGGCGCTGGCATTCCCGAGCCCCATTACCCCGCTGGATGTGGGGCCCGGCGCGGTGGCTCCCTGGGGAGAGAGGATCCAGGGTGCGGGCTGAGCATGCTGGAGAGAGGAGCCCTGGAGCAGTCCAGCCTGGGCAGACGGGCTGAGCTGTGCTCTGGTTGGGAGGTTCTGTTCATAACCCTGGGGGCGTCCAGGGTTCAGACGCTATGGGGGGGGGGCACACAAAGGAGTAGGAAGCGCGTCCCGCTGTGCCAGCATGAGTCCAACCGTACCCAGCGCTGGGTGGGGAGGCTGGCATTGGGTGGCCGTGCTCCTGCCTAGGGTGAGAAGCCCCTTGTCTAGCCCCTGGCAGGGCCTAGCCCCGGTCACGTTCCATGGGGCAGAGCTGTTCCCGTGGCTTGGGGAATGGGGGCACCAGGGGAAGGCAGCAAAAAGATGAGAAGAGCCCTGGCAAGCGGGGCAGAGGGAGAACCAGCCCAGCCTGCCAGGACAAGCACTCTCCTGCCCTGCCCCCCGCTACACGGCAGGGCCTTGGGCCCCCGCCAGGGGCTCCATTAGTGGTTGCTCAGGAGCCAGTGCAGCTAATTGCTGCACTTATAGGCGCCCTGCGGATGGGGGAGGGGGTCAGCGTGCCAGCCCCTCCCTCCTACTGGATCGTCACCGCCCGCCCCACCCGCAGAGCAGCCAGCCCCGGAGCACCCTGTGCACCCCCCCCCCCCCCGACTAGCCCCCCGCCACCCCCTCCGCCCTCCTGTTTCAGGCTCTCTGCAGACTCAGGCAGGCCTCCTGCCTCGCTTACCTGGGGGCCCGTCTGGGCGGTTCTCCCCGCCCCGGGCTAGAGCTGTTCGCTAGGGGGCAGTTTCGATTCTGCAGCACAAGCCTGGGCCCGGCCTTGGACCACCCCAGAGCCCAGGGCCAGTGCCCAGCCCAGCCCTGAGCTCCCGTCCCAGGGTTCTCCCGGTGCTCCAAGCGCGCAGCCTGGGACTAGAGGGCTCTAGCGAGCGGCCCCCAGGTGTATTGCCAGCGTGTGTGGCCTGGCTTGGGGAAGCCTGCGGGGAAGACCGTGTCCTGACTGTTCCAGGGCACTGAGGACAGGAGCCAGCCCCGCTGTGTGCCAAGAGCAGAGACAAACAAGGCAGCGCGCAGCCCCGCTGTGTGCCCCATGGGCAGGGAGCTGTGCTCAGCACCGCCAGAGCAGCTGGGCACCCCCTGCCCCACCCCCTCCTGGCAGTAATGAGCCCTGGGGGAGGCCAGGGCAGTTCCACAGCCCCAGTGCCGCACCGTGTAATGAGACTGGCCCCATAGCAACCAGAGCTCAGCAGGCTGCTCCTGAGGAGCCATGTTTCCGAGCGAGCAGGCTGTGGCCGTCTAGCTGGCTCCTGGGAACTGGCTGCTTCTGGGGGAGGCACATGTAGGTGGCAATGGGACAACCTGCCCTGACAGTCCATCCCGCAGCCCTGGGTCCAGCGGCTGGGCTTGGCCCCTGCCCTGCAAGAGCAGCCAGGTCACGTCTTTGTACCGTTCGCATTCCCCAGAGAAACAGCGGATTTGTTTGTAACCCTGCCCAGATCTTCACCTAGTGGCAGTGAGTTCCACAGACTACGTGCCGTCTCTAAAACAGCCGTGTCCAATCCGTTCGCCACTAGCCACAGGTGGCTAATCGGCTACTGAATTGTGGCTAATGCATGTGGCTTTTTTATAAAAATAAGAAATAAGAAAAATTCGAAACCACAGGTGTGGCTAGCAGTGTGGCTAGCATCCAATTTCTATTGGGCACCACTGCTCTAAAAGATTCCCTTCTGCTGACTGTCAATTCCCTTGGGTGCCCCGTTGTCTCTGTGTTGTGAGCAGCGGCTGGTCTCGGTCTCTGCTATCCCCTTTAACACACCTCAGCGAGGCCGAGGAGCCAGGCTCCGTCCTGCTCTGCCAGCCAGGGGCTGCCAGCCTGGCCCTGGAGTTTGGCTGAACTGGAATGACCAGGATTTGGGGCTCCAATGGAGATGAACGGTTGGTTAGAGGGCGACTGGCTGCTTCCCGGGGGGGGGGACAGTCTGGCCAGACAGCTCAGCCCCGAGGGAGAATGGGGCCCAGAACTACGGCTCCCATGAGGGGCAGGGAGGGGGCTAGTAAAGAATCTCGGGGGTGGGGTGGAGAAGCCTCCCTCCCTGACACTGTGGGCTCAGTCAATAGAAGCCAGGAGACCCCCCATGCAGGAAGTGGAAGGGGGGGTTCCCATCAGCTGATGGGAAGGGGGTAGAGACCCTTGGAGCCCTGCCTCCTGCAGGCCCAGAACCAACACCCCGGCCCCGGGATCTTCCCCCCGGCCCGGGCCAGGGCTCTCCCCACGCACCGGAACCAGCAGCAAGAGCCACAGAGCAGACACAAGGCGGGAGGTGCAAACAGGCCTTTTCTTGCTCAACGCTCATGACAAACCCCGGGAAATTCAGTCTCCAGTTCCACAGTGTCCATTAGAGCCGCACCCCCATCCCCCCGGCCAGCAGCTTCAGCCTCCCCAGCCCGGACCCCCTCGCCCCCCCTTGGCAGGCTCCCAGTCAGACCCCTGCAGTCCAGCAGGCTCCAGCACCTGCCCCCTACCCCATGGGGCAGGGGAACACGGAGATGGGACATGGACAGGGCAGCTTCGTACCTCCCTGGCGAGCAGCAGGGATTCCTGACACCCCAGAAAGCTGCAACCTGCCTCCTGGGTGAGCCGGTGCCCCGAGAAGGCAGCGTCCCCAGCTGCAGCTCCGCCGTGCCAGGCTGAGCCCTGGGGGTGCCTGGGATCCGCCGGGCAACCTTGGCCCTGCTCAGCCCCCGCTCCGGCCATTCGCAATATTCTTTAAAACGCAGATTAATAAATAACAGGCAGCTGCTCCCGTCTGCATCCCGTGCAGCATCCGTCCCAGGTCCCCGCCCGAGGGGGGCTCCCTGTCCCACCCCTCCAGGCAGGGGGGCTCCCAGCTGTCCCAGCCTTTCGCCCGGC
Source organism: Sternotherus odoratus (assembly GCA_032164245.1). Classification (NCBI taxonomy): domain Eukaryota; kingdom Metazoa; phylum Chordata; order Testudines; family Kinosternidae; genus Sternotherus; species Sternotherus odoratus. The sequence continues at coordinate 833,633 of JAVMKO010000010.1, read as the reverse complement.
TGGGCTGCTTCTCTCCTGGCCGCCGGGGAGCTACCCGAAGTGGATGCGGAAGGTGGCGATCTCCATGGGCTCCACGTGGATCACGGTGCCGTTTGGGGAGGCAGCGCCCAGCGGGTACATCAGGGTCAGCGAGGTGGGCTGCAGGGACCCCAGCTCCAAGCCGTGGAACAGGCTCCCGAGGGAGAACTACAGAGGAAGGGGGTGTGGGGTGAGGGGCCGGCGCCTCCGCTGTGCCCAGCTCTGTGCTGGGGCAAGCCCAGGCAGCGGGCTTGGGGCCAGCACCGAAAGGCAGCCTCCCCTGGGGGGGCTGAGAGAGAACGCAGCCCAGCCCAGGCTCGAAGCACACAGGCGCCCCCTCGGTCCCCCCCTCAGTCCCCCCCTCGATCCCCCCCTCGGTCCCCCCCGCGATCCCCCCCTCAGTCCCCCCCTCAGTCCCCCCCTCGATCCCCCCCTCGGTCCCCCCCTCGGTCCCCCCTCACCTCCACAACCTTCCCCCAGCCTGCCCAGGCCTGATCCGCAGAACCAGCGCCAGGATGGGCCAGCTGCCGGGCTGCGGCGGGGGGGAGGGTGTCACTGGCCGTGTCCCAACCCCCCCTTGCCCTATCGGGGTGGGAGAGGGTCTCTGGCCGTGTCCCAACCCCCCCTTGCCCTATCGGGGTGGGAGAGGGTCTCTGGCCGTGTCCCGGACCCACCTTGCCCTGACTGGTGGTACAGTTGAAGCCCAGGTGTTTGGCCTCCAGGCCACAGTCGAAGCCCTTGCGGTGCAGGATCAGCGCCATCTCCGCTGAGGGCAGCGAGTCATCCTGGGACGGGGAAGCGGAGAAACATGACAGCCGCGGGACGGTAAGTGGCTCTTGGGCTGAATGGGGCTGTGCTGGGATCTACCCTGCTGCTCGGTGTCCCAGAGACCCACTCAGATCTGAGCCCGTCTGCCCAGCTACACACCCGGAGTCAGGTCCAGTCACAGCGCCGCCAACACAGGCATCCCCCCCCCCCCCCCGAGACTCTCCACTCGGCCCAGCTACACACCCGGAGTCAGCTCCAGTCACAGCACCGCCAACACAGGCATCCCCCCCCCCCCGAGACTCTCCACTCGGCCCAGCTACACACCCGGAGTCAGGTCCAGTCACAGCACCGCCAACACAGGCATCCCCCCCCCGAGACTCTCCACTCGGCCCGGCTACACACCCGGAGTCAGGTCCAGTCACAGCACCGCCAACACAGGCATCCCCCCGAGACTCTCCACTCGGCCCGGCTACACACCCGGAGTCAGCTCCAGTCACAGCGCCGCCAACACAGGCATCCCCCCCCCCCCCCCCAGACTCTCCACTCGGCCCGGCTACACACCCGGAGTCAGCTCCAGTCACAGCACCGCCAACACAGGCATCCCCCCCCCCCCGAGACTCTCCACTCGGCCCAGCTACACACCCGGAGTCAGGTCCAGTCACAGCACCGCCGACACAGGCACCACCCCCGAGACTCTCCACTCGGCCCAGCTACACACCCGGAGTCAGGTCCAGTCACAGCACCGCCAACACAGGCATCCCCCCGAGACTCTCCACTCGGCCCAACTACACACCCGGAGTCAGGTCCAGTCACAGCACCGCCAACACAGGCATCCCCCGAGACTCTCCACTCGACCCAGCTACACACCCGGAGTCAGGTCCAGTCACAGCACCGCCAACACAGGCATCCCCCCCCCCCCCCCGAGACTCTCCACTCGGCCCGGCTACACACCCGGAGTCAGCTCCAGTCACAGCACCGCCGACACAGGCATCCCCCCCCCCCCCCGAGACTCTCCACTCGGCCCAGCTACACACCCGGAGTCAGGTCCAGTCACAGCACCGCTAACACAGGCATCCCCCCGAGACTCTCCACTCGGCCCGGCTACACACCCGGAGTCAGCTCCAGTCACAGCACCGCCAACACAGGCATCCCCCCGAGACTCTCCACTCGGCCCAGCTACACACCCGGAGTCAGGTCCAGTCACAGCACCGCTAACACAGGCATCCCCCCGAGACTCTCCACTCGACCCAGCTACACACCCGGAGTCAGGTCCAGTCACAGCACCGCCAACACAGGCATCCCCCCGAGACTCTCCACTCGGCCCAACTACACACCCGGAGTCAGGTCCAGTCACAGCACCGCCAACACAGGCATCCCCCCCCCGAGACTCTCCACTCGGCCCGGCTACACACCCGGAGTCAGGTCCAGTCACAGCACCGCCAACACAGGCATCCCCCCGAGACTCTCCACTCGGCCCAGCTACACACCCGGAGTCAGGTCCAGTCACAGCGCCGCCAACACAGGCATCCCCCCCCCCCCCCCCGAGACTCTCCACTCGGCCCGGCTACACACCCGGAGTCAGCTCCAGTCACAGCACCGCCAACACAGGCATCCCCCCCCCCCCGAGACTCTCCACTCGGCCCAGCTACACACCCGGAGTCAGGTCCAGTCACAGCACCGCCAACACAGGCATCCCCCCGAGACTCTCCACTCGGCCCGGCTACACACCCGGAGTCAGCTCCAGTCACAGCGCCGCCAACACAGGCATCCCCCCCCCCCCCCCCAGACTCTCCACTCGGCCCGGCTACACACCCGGAGTCAGCTCCAGTCACAGCACCGCCAACACAGGCATCCCCCCCCCCCGAGACTCTCCACTCGGCCCAGCTACACACCCGGAGTCAGGTCCAGTCACAGCACCGCCGACACAGGCACCACCCCCGAGACTCTCCACTCGGCCCAGCTACACACCCGGAGTCAGGTCCAGTCACAGCACCGCCAACACAGGCATCCCCCCGAGACTCTCCACTCGGCCCAACTACACACCCGGAGTCAGGTCCAGTCACAGCACCGCCAACACAGGCATCCCCCCGAGACTCTCCACTCGACCCAGCTACACACCCGGAGTCAGGTCCAGTCACAGCACCGCCAACACAGGCATCCCCCCCCCCCCCCCCGAGACTCTCCACTCGGCCCGGCTACACACCCGGAGTCAGCTCCAGTCACAGCACCGCCGACACAGGCATCCCCCCCCCCCCCCGAGACTCTCCACTCGGCCCAGCTACACACCCGGAGTCAGGTCCAGTCACAGCACCGCTAACACAGGCATCCCCCCGAGACTCTCCACTCGGCCCGGCTACACACCCGGAGTCAGCTCCAGTCACAGCACCGCCAACACAGGCATCCCCCCGAGACTCTCCACTCGGCCCAGCTACACACCCGGAGTCAGGTCCAGTCACAGCACCGCTAACACAGGCATCCCCCCGAGACTCTCCACTCGACCCAGCTACACACCCGGAGTCAGGTCCAGTCACAGCACCGCCAACACAGGCATCCCCCGAGACTCTCCACTCGGCCCAACTACACACCCGGAGTCAGGTCCAGTCACAGCACCGCCAACACAGGCATCCCCCCCCCGAGACTCTCCACTCGGCCCGGCTACACACCCGGAGTCAGGTCCAGTCACAGCACCGCCAACACAGGCATCCCCCCGAGACTCTCCACTCGGCCCAGCTACACACCCGGAGTCAGGTCCAGTCACAGCACCGCTAACACAGGCACCCCCCGAGACTCTCCACTCGACCCAACTACACACCCGGAGTCAGGTCCAGTCACAGCACCGCCGACACAGGCATCCCCCCGAGACTCTCCACTCGGCCCGGCTACACACCCGGAGTCAGGTCCAGTCACAGCACCGCCGACACAGGCATCCCCCCGAGACTCTCCACTCGGCCCAGATACACACCCGGAGTCAGGTCCAGTCACAGCACCGCCAACACAGGCACCACCCCCGAGACTCTCCACTCGACCCAGCTACACACCCGGAGTCAGGTCCAGTCACAGCACCGCCGACACAGGCATCCCCCCCCCCGAGACTCTCCACTCGGCCCAGCTACACACACGGAGTCAGGTCCAGTCACAGCACCGCCAACACAGGACCCCCCCCCCCCCGAGACTCTCCACTCGACCCAGCTACACACCCGGAGTCAGGTCCAGTCACAGCACCGCCGACACAGGCACCCCCCCGAGACTCTCCACTCGGCCCGGCTACACACCCGGAGTCAGGTCCAGTCACAGCACCGCCGACACAGGCATCCCCCCCCCCGAGACTCTCCACTCGGCCCAGCTACACACACGGAGTCAGGTCCAGTCACAGCACCGCCAACACAGGCACCACCCCCGAGACTCTCCACTCGGCCCGGCTACACACCCGGAGTCAGGTCCAGTCACAGCACCGCCAACACAGGCATCCCCCCCCCCCCCCCCCGAGACTCTCCACTCGGCCCAGCTACACACCCGGAGTCAGGTCCAGTCACATCACCGCCAACACAGGCACCCCCCCCCCCCCGAGACTCTCCACTCGGCCCAGCTACACACCCGGAGTCAGGTCCAGTCACAGCATCGCCAACACAGGCATCCCCCCCTCGAGACTCTCCACTCGGCCCAGCTACACACCCGGTGTCAGGTCCAGTCACAGCACCGCCAACACAGGCACCCCCTCCCCCCCCCCCGAGACTCTCCACTCGGCCCGGCTACACACCCGGAGTCAGGTCCAGTCACAGCACCGCCAACACAGGCATCCCCCCCTCGAGACTCTCCACTCGGCCCAGCTACACACCCGGAGTCAGGTCCAGTCACAGCACCGCCAACACAGGCACCCCCCCGAGACTCTCCACTCGACCCAGCTACACACCCGGAGTCAGCTCCAGTCACAGCACCGCCAACACAGGCACCACCCCCGAGACTCTCCACTCGGCCCGGCTACACACCCGGAGTCAGGTCCAGTCACAGCACCGCTAACACAGGCATCCCCCCGAGACTCTCCACTCGACCCAGCTACACACCCGGAGTCAGGTCCAGTCACAGCACCGCCAACACAGGCATCCCCCCGAGACTCTCCACTCGACCCAGCTACACACCCGGAGTCAGGTCCAGTCACAGCACCGCCAACACAGGCATCCCCCCCCCGAGACTCTCCACTCGGCCCGGCTACACACCCGGAGTCAGGTCCAGTCACAGCACCGCCAACACAGGCATCCCCCCGAGACTCTCCACTCGGCCCGGCTACACACCCGGAGTCAGGTCCAGTCACAGCACCGCCAACACAGGCATCCCCCCGAGACTCTCCACTCGGCCCAACTACACACCCGGAGTCAGGTCCAGTCACAGCACCGCCAACACAGGCATCCCCCCCCCGAGACTCTCCACTCGACCCAGCTACACACCCGGAGTCAGGTCCAGTCACAGCACCGCCAACACAGGCACCCCCCCGAGACTCTCCACTCGGCACAGCTACACACCCGGAGTCAGGTCCAGTCACAGCGCCGCCAACACAGGCATCCCCCCGAGACTCTCCACTCGACCCAGCTACACACCCGGAGTCAGGTCCAGTCACAGCACCGCCAACACAGGCATCCCCCCGAGACTCTCCACTCGGCACAGCTACACACCCGGAGTCAGGTCCAGTCACAGCACCGCCGACACAGGCATCCCCCCGAGACTCTCCACTCGACCCAGCTACACACCCGGAGTCAGGTCCAGTCACAGCACCGCCGACACAGGCATCCCCCCGAGACTCTCCACTCGGCCCAACTACACACCCGGAGTCAGGTCCAGTCACAGCACCGCCGACACAGGCATCCCCCCCGAGACTCTCCACTCGGCCCAGCTACACACCCGGAGTCAGGTCCAGTCACAGCACCGCCAACACAGGCACCCCCCCGAGACTCTCCACTCGGCCCGGCTACACACCCGGAGTCAGGTCCAGTCACAGCACCGCCGACACAGGCACCCCCTCCCCCCCCCCCGAGACTCTCCACTCGGCCCAGCTACACACCCGGAGTCAGGTCCAGTCACAGCACCGCCAACACAGGCATCCCCCCGAGACTCTCCACTCGGCACAGCTACACACCCGGAGTCAGGTCCAGTCACAGCACCGCCGACACAGGCATCCCCCCGAGACTCTCCACTCGACCCAGCTACACACCCGGAGTCAGGTCCAGTCACAGCACCGCCAACACAGGCATCCCCCCGAGACTCTCCACTCGGCCCAACTACACACCCGGAGTCAGGTCCAGTCACAGCACCGCCAACACAGGCATCCCCCCCCGAGACTCTCCACTCGGCCCAGCTACACACCCGGAGTCAGGTCCAGTCACAGCACCGCCAACACAGGCATCCCCCCCGAGACTCTCCACTCGGCCCAACTACACACCCGGAGTCAGGTCCAGTCACAGCACCGCCGACACAGGCATCCCCCCCCGAGACTCTCCACTCGGCCCAGCTACACACCCGGAGTCAGGTCCAGTCACAGCACCGCCAACACAGGCACCCCCCCGAGACTCTCCACTCGGCCCAGCTACACACCCGGAGTCAGGTCCAATCACAGCACCGCTAACACAGGCACCCCCCCGAGACTCTCCACTCGGACCAGCTACACACCCGGAGTCAGGTCCAGTCACAGCACCGCCGACACAGGCATCCCCCCGAGACTCTCCACTCGGCCCCCCGCCTCTCGGGCAGCGCTGGGCGGAGTGAGACTCAGACATGTGGGGAGAGACTCCGGGCACAAGAGCTCCAAGTGCCAGCACCGGTCCCTTTGTGTCCCACCCATCTCACTGCGGTGCCTTGAGCTGAGCACGCCCCAGGCACCGAGCCCGGCACACCGGCTCGCCACGCACTCGTCTCTGCTTCCCTAGCTTGGCATGGCCATTGCTGTGTGTGTAACGCAGCGGTTCTCAAACTTGTTGAGACTGCGACCCCTTTTTCTGCTCCGGCGGCGCGGCGCGACCCCTCCATGTCCGCCAAAAAGCCGCCGAATTCAATACTTCCGCATTCGGCGGCCAAAAGCCGCCAAATGTGAAAATACAGGCGCGGACCCCACTGCACCCCGGCCCCAGTGGCGAGCGGGGTGCTGGCTGCAGCCCCAGTCCGTGCCGCGGGCTGGCTCCCGGCTGCGCCCCGGCCCCAGTGGCGGGTGGGCTGCCGGCTGCAGCCCCAGTCCGTGCCGCGGGCTGGCTCCCGGCTGTGGCCCCAGCGGCGGCGGCGGGGTGCCGGCCCCATCCCCCGCTCCGGCGGGCGGCCTGCAGGACTGCCGGGTTGCCGGCTCCAGCCCCAGCGGGCGGGTTGCGGAGTTGCCAGCCCCAACCCCTGCGGCCGGCGGGCTGCTGCTCCCACAGCTCGTGGGTTGTTGGTTTTTTTTGGTGTGGCCAGCCGCATAAAGTTAAATTCGCATAAAATGCGACTGGCCTGTAATACGTTTGGCGGCTTTTCGGCGGCAGCAGGATCTCGCGACCCCCAGCTTGAGAAACCCTGGGGTAATGGATCGCCTGGGTGTTCTCCCTCCTATCTCAGCTGGCTCAGACATTCTGGCCTCTTAGCCTACTGACCTAGGGACATGGTACAAACGTCCAGTGTTCATTTACCTCCCTAACCCCACCCTCCGTGAAAGGAGGTGCTAATTCCTTGCCAGCCCGAGGGATGGGCACAGCTGGGCAGAGGGCCCGATCCCGGCACCAGCTGGCAGGCTATGGGCTCGCCCCCCATGGGGCCGGGGCTCTTACCTCTGCCTGCAGCATCCGCAGGTTGAGGATGTGGAAGTCACAGGGGACGGTAGCGGAGAAGGGCCGGAAGGACCTCAGGGCCGGGGGCTTCTCCGGAGCAACGGGCATCGCCAGCACCTCCGCGTTCAGGTGCATGGAGGTCATGTGACTCAGCAGAGAGGGGAAGCTGATTGGACGACTGTCCTGCACCTGAAACAAGAGAACCAACCGAGTTGAGGGGCCTGGGACAGCCCCGCCCTGCCGCTGGCAGGAGCTCCCGCCTGCCGGGCTGGTCAGACCCACCCAGAGAGCCAGGGAATTGCCCAGCAGGGACCAGCATGGGCCCCCTCCACACTCCGACGCAGGCAGTGGGGTGGCAAGAGACCCAGGCAGCAGGGGCTGTGGCGGTCCCATCTGATCTGATGAGGACCCCCCCCTTCCCCCCGGCCTGCTTTGGGAGGAGGCCAGGACTGAGCCGTTCGGGGCCCCCACTCCACCGCAGCCAGCCCGCCCCTCGGGCCAGTGCTCCACCCCAAGCGCAGCACATAGGCCTAATCTACTGTCTACGGCTCAGGCTACCAGCCGGGCTACACCCTGACCGCGGCCCCAGCTACAGTCACCAGACAGCGCGGCAGCCGGCGGTACCTCTCCGCTGCCCGTCCAGGGGCCGGAAAAGGCTCGGAACACGGAAGCCAGTTTGGAAAAGAAGCCGGAGCTCTGGGGTGACATGGGTGGGAGCAGGGGAGACGGGACGAGAACAGGCGGGTGTCAGAACTGTTTGGCAAAGTGCCGGCGCTGAGCCAGCCCCCGGCAGCATTGGGGGAAACTCGGTGCCTGGCTGAGACTCAGCGCCCGCTCCCGAGCAGCACAACACCTGCCGCCTCCGCTGCGGTGCGACCACCGCTGGGGTGGAACGGCACAACTGGTTCACAGCTGCACGGCACCGCTGTGCTACAGCCCGGGACAGGGAAGGAAGGGAAACCCAGTGTCCAGCCAACACCCCCCACGCTGCAGCTCACCACTCCGTGTCCCCCGCCCCCGGCAGGGCTCCCCTCACCTTGTTGGCCGTGGTGCGGTGCTCCAGCAGCAGGCGGAAGCGGTTGCAGGTTCGCTTGTTGTCCTTCAGCCCCTGGCCCAGTCCGCGGTTGTCATCCTGCATGAGGCGCCGGTCCAGGATCACCTCCAGCTGGCCTGTGGGGCGCAGACCTGAACACACCCGGGCCCCTCACCCTCCTCCCACGGAGAGGGGCCCCGACGGCAGGGCCCGGGCAGGGAGAGACCCCGGACACAGCCCACGGAGCAGGGGACGTCCCTCTCCCGGCGCGCTGGGGCACTGCACGGCGCAGGGCCTTCCTCGCCGGGAGACTTGGGCCTCGAGGTACCGGAAAGGCAGAGCCCGGCAGCACAGCGCCTCCCCCCCCCCCCCCGCTCCATACAGCACAGCGCCCCCCCCCTACTCCATACAACACAGCGCCCCCTAGCGCCGCCCTGGGACCCGCCCTGCCCGCGGGGGAGAGCGCCCTGCCCCACTCCCTCAGCAGCTGGCTTTCCCTGCCCCGTTGCGACCAGCCTGGCTGTCTTAGCCGGGGAGCGGGGGGGCGCGCGGGGCTCAGGGAGACGCTGCAGCCAGGCGCAGAGGGTCCCGCAGGGGGCCCGGCAGCCCCACTCACCACTGCGCAGGCTGGACACGCCCAGGGCCTGGGCGGTGTGCAGGGTGAGGCGGCTCTGCTGGTCCTGGATGTAGGCCATGGCTGGCATGGGGTAGAAGTTGGCCTGGAGAGGGAGCTTCTTCAGGAACCTGCGCGGCTGGATCTGGAGGAAAGGCGAGATCAGGGGCACGGCCCTGCCCAGCACCGCTCCGACTCCACCCAAGACCTGCGTGTCCCGGCAAGACTGGCCCCTGGGCGCACCCCCCCGACCCCACCCCCGTCCCCAATGTCCCCGACCAAACTCTGTCCCTCCCTGCCCCTATTGGATCCCTCCCCAAACCCCCACCCCGGCCCCGCCTCCTCCCCCAGCACCCCTGTTCCCCCTCCTCCCAGGCTTACCATGCAACAGGCGCTGGGAGGGACGGGGAGAAGTAGGACCGGGGGCGTGTTCAGGGGAGGTGAGCTGGGGCGGGGAGCTGCCGGTGGGTGCTCTGCACCCATCAAGTTTTGCCCGTGGGTGCTGCAGCCCCAGAGCACCCACAGAGTCGGCACCTAGGCCAGCAGGCAGGTGAGGGCGCTGCCCTGGGGGCAGGGCTGGGGCAGGGAAGGGCGCTGCTCCAGGGGCCAAGGCTGGGAGATGCCGGGGGGCACCTGGAAGCCGTTGAGGTCGGTGAAGAAGGTGTCCTCGCTGGCGATGCTGGTGCTGAGGCGCAGGGCCATCTCCTTGTTGACGTGGTCGCGGATGTCCACCAGGCAGGACACGTCCAGGGACAGACCCTCCACCCCTGCAAAGCAGACGACCGAGATCACCTCCCCCGCCCCGCGGACCCCGCTGAGCGCCAGAGACCACAGACCCTCCACCCCTGCAAAGCAGACGACCGAGCCCCGCGGACCCCGCTGAGCACCAGAGACCACAGACCCTCCACCCCTGCAAAGCAGACGACCGAGCCCCGCGGACCCCGCTGAGCGCCAGAGACCACAGACCCTCCACCCCTGCAAAGCAGACGACCGAGCCCCGCGGACCCCGCTGAGCGCCAGAGACCACAGACCCTCCACCCCTGCAAAGCAGACGACCGAGATCACCTCCCCCGCCCCGCGGACCCCGCTGAGCGCCAGAGACCACAGACCCTCCACCCCTGCAAAGCAGACGACCGAGATCACCTCCCCCGCCCCGCGGACCCCGCTGAGCGCCAGAGACCCTGCCCACCCCCCGCCCCGCCCCCGTCCTGCGCTGCCCTCACCTGGCACGTTGTAGAGCCGCACCACCTGCTGAACGTGCTGGTAGTAGCTGGCCACCTCCGAGAAGAAGGGTCCCTCGGTCACCCGCACCACGGGCGGCTCCTTGGGGGCATAGGGCTGGGAAGGGAACAGGTGTAACAGCCTGGAACTCTCTGCCCCATCCCCTCGGTCCCACCAGCCCTCCCCAGCCCCCCTTCCACAGGCCTCAGCGCCCAGCTGCTCCCAGGCCCGGGCCCCTCGCTCTGCCCGTACCTTGGCGTCGCCGTCCGGCAGGAAGAGGTAGGCCCCGCTCTTGTCCTTGGCGCTCCGGGTGCCATAGATGAGGAACTCGCTGCTCAGCTGGTGCTCTTCCCCGGCCCGCCGGACGCTCTGCAAGGAAGCGGGGGCCAGGCAGTGAGCATGTGGGTGCCACGCCCGCTGCCCCCGCCTGCCCGCTCCCCGCTCACCTGCAGCAGGCCCGTGGGGCCCGAGAAGCAGGCCTGCATGTGCTGGTTGTCCAGGCAGAAGTCGTCGGGGGCGGCGGGGAGGACGCGCACGGGGAAGGCCTCCCGCGGGCGCACCGGCACCTCACGCCCGGGCAGGTGGAGGCGCACAGAGGAGGGCAGCGTGGTGTGGCTGTCGAACGACTTGTACAACTGCAGGACGCTCAGGCCCAGGGCTGGCAGCCGGGTCATGATGGACACCTGCCAATCAGAGGGGAGCCGTGAGTGGGACCCCTGCCCCCAGAGCCAGCGCCCCGGGGGCCTGGCAGGGCTCAGCCCTGGGCCCCTCCTCTGGAAGAATCGGCCAGAGGCGCTGGAGAGGAAAGCGAGGGGAGACCAGGCGGAGGAGGGGCACGCGAGGCCGGGCTGCGGGAAGCCGTCAGTCTGCGGCTGGGAGACCGAAGAGGGACGAGCCCAGCGTCCCCCCGACTCCACTTTTCCGAATGTTCCGAATTTCTGTGCTAAGAGGATCTGATCCCGACGTCTCTGTCCTGTGCTGGCGGAGCGCAGAGTCGGGGGCAGGGCCTGCAGGGCCATGGCAGGGCTCCCCAGGGCCCCATTCAGGTGGCCTCCCTGGGGGGAGGCGTGAAGAGGGGCCGACTGCTCCCAGCTCAGACCCCGGAGGCGCTGAAGCCACGGGGAGGTTTGTCCTAGTGCCGGGACACAGCTCTCATCTCCTCTGGAGCACGGGACCCGCGAGGGACAGCGGCACCGGCACCCCTCCGGGCGTGGAGGGACCCCAGGCCAAGGCATTGGGGGGTGGCGCTGTATGTCCCATGGGTGTCCCCGGCTCAGGGTGTCCCCGGTGGGGTGGGGTGAGGCCGAAGTCCCCTCCCGTACCTGGTAGACATCGGGCACCATCTCGGTGGCTGAGCTCCACTGGGCACTGAGCTGGACGGGCAGGGGCTGCCCCTCCTCGGAGAGCACGCGGACCCGCGGGGAGCTCACCAGCAGGGAGACCACGCTGAGCCGCTCCTGCTCCAGTGGGTTAAACAGCACCACGAACCTAGCCAGGGACAGCGCTCAGCCATGGGGGGCCTGGCCCAGCCCCCAGCAGACCCCATCCCCCAACAGACCTCAGCCCCTAATAGCCCCCAGCCGCCCCGAGCCCTGATCCCCCCCAGCCCCTAACAGCCCCCATCCCCCAACAGACCTCAGCCCCTAATAGCCCCCAGCCGCCCCGAGCCCTGATCCCCCCCAGCCCCTAACAGCCCCCATCCCCCAACAGACCTCAGCCCCTAATAGCCCCCAACAGCCCCCGGCCCTGATCCTCAATGGCCCCCATTCCCCAACAGACCCCAGCCCTGAACCTCGAGATCCCCCAACGGGCCCAGCCCCCGATCTCCGACGACCCCCAACTGCCCTAAGCCCCCTATGTCTGGTGGCCCCCAGCCCCCAACGACCCCCAGCCCCTGATGGTCCCCAGGCCCCAATGGCCCCTCGAGTCCCTAGCACTCGACAGCTCCCTGGCAGCCTCCAGCCCCGAAGCACCCCAACAATGGCAGGCCAGAGTGAGTAGAGCGCCCAGCCCCAGGGGCAGGCCTGGCCCCTGGCAGCCCCCAGGCTCCCCAGGCTGGAGCGAACACCGGCAGGGCCCCCCTCCAGCCTGGGCAGGGGCCAGGCGGCTCCTACCTGGGCGCCGTGTCCAGCTTGAGGACGGTTTTCTCAGGCAGCGAGTCCTGGTTGAGGCGCATGTCGTCCTGGCAGAGAGGAGCTGAGTCAGGGGGCCCAGCACAAGAGACAGGGAGTGGGGCAGGACCCCGCTGTGCCAAGGGGCAGCAGAGAGCCACTCCTGATGGGGGGGTCCCCCCCTGACTGCAGGCCGAGGGCTGGGCTATTGGGGGGGGGGAGGCTAAAGGTGGTTGGAGCCTGGCTCAAGGCAGGGAGGCTGGGGTCAGGGAGGCTGGGGTCAGGGATATGACTGGGGCTGAAGTCAGGGCAGCAGGGCCGGGCAGGGAGGCCAGGCCAGGGTTAAGGCCGAAGCCAGGCCAGGGTGAGGGCAGCAGAGCTGGGCCAAGGTCAGGGCAGCGGGGCCAAGGTCAGGGCCGGGCTCAGGACGCAGGGTCAGGGCAGCGGAGTCAGGGCGCAGAGCCCGGCTCACCGTGCCAAGGAAGGGCCCCGCGGGGTCGTAGTGGTAGGTTTACGTATGTCCGGGGTCAGGATAAGGGTCAGGGTAGGGGTCAGGGCGCGGGGCCGGGCTCACCGTGCCAAGGAAGGGCCCCGCGGGGTCGTAGTGGTAGGTTTACGTATGTCCGGGGTCAGGATAAGGGTCAGGGTAGGGGTCAGGGTAGGGGTCAGGGCGCGGAGCCGGGCTCACCGTGCCAAGGAAGGGCCCCGCGGGGTCGTAGTGGTAGGTCTATGTACGTACTGGGGTCAGGATAAGGGTCAGGGCAGCGGGGTCGAGGCAGGGGTCAGGGCGCGGGGCCGGGCTCACCGTGCCAAGGAAGGGCCCCGCGGGGTCGTAGTGGTAGGTTTACGTATGTCCGGGGTCAGGATAAGGGTCAGGGCAGCGGGGTCGAGGCAGGGGTCAGGGCGCGGGGCCGGGCTCACCGTGCCAAGGAAGGGCCCCGCGGGGTCGTAGTGGTAGGTTTACGTATGTCCGGGGTCAGGATAAGGGTCAGGGCAGCGGGGTCGAGGCAGGGGTCAGGGCGCGGGGCCGGGCTCACCGTGCCAAGGAAGGGCCCCGCGAGGTCGTAGTGGTAGGTTTACGTACGTCCGGGGTCAGGATAAGGGTCAGGGTAGGGGTCGGGGCAGGGGTCAGGGCGCAGGGCCCGGCTCACCGTGCCAAGGAAGGGCCCCGCGGGGTCGTAGTGGTAGGTTTACGTATGTCCGGGGTCAGGATAAGGGTCAGGGTAGGGGTCAGGGCAGCGGGGCCGGGCTCACCGTGCCCAGGAAGGGCCCCGCGGGGTCGTAGTGGTAGGTCTATGTACGTACTGGGGTCAGGATAAGGGTCAGGGCAGCGGGGTCGAGGCAGTGGTCAGGGCGCGGGGCCGGGCTCACCGTGCCAAGGAAGGGCCCCGCGGGGTCGTAGTGGTAGGTTTACGTATGTCCGGGGTCAGGATAAGGGTCAGGGCAGCGGGGTCGAGGCAGGGGTCAGGGCGCGGGGCCGGGCTCACCGTGCCAAGGAAGGGCCCCGCGAGGTCGTAGTGGTAGGTTTACGTACGTCCGGGGTCAGGATAAGGGTCAGGGTAGGGGTCGGGGCAGGGGTCAGGGCGCAGGGCCCGGCTCACCGTGCCAAGGAAGGGCCCCGCGGGGTCGTAGTGGTAGGTTTACGTATGTCCGGGGTCAGGATAAGGGTCAGGGTAGGGGTCAGGGCAGCGGGGCCGGGCTCACCGTGCCCAGGAAGGGCCCCGCGGGGTCGTAGTGGTAGGTCTACGTATGTACCGGGGTCAGGATAAGGGTCAGGGCAGTGGGATCAGGGTAAGGGTCAGGGCGCAGGGCCCGGCTCACCGTGCCAAGGAAGGGCCCCGCGGGGTCGTAGTGGTAGGTTTACGTATGTCCGGGGTCAGGATAAGGGTCAGGGCAGCGGGGTCGGGGCAGGGGTTAGGGCGCGGGGCCGGGCTCACCGTGCCAAGGAAGGGCCCCGCGGGGTCGTAGTGGTAGGTCTCCTTGTCGGCCAGCACCAGGTAGTGCGCGGCGTTGCTGATGACACGTTTCAGGTTCACCAGGGAGTGGAGCAGCCTGGGCAGCCGGGCCGTAGCCGCGAGGGAAAGGCAGAGAGAGAATCAGCGTCACCGCTCCCCCGCCAGCCCCTACCCCACACGGACCCCCGCCCAGGCAGGGTCTTTCCCGCGGCCCAGGGCCCTACCTGACACCGTAATCCACCACCACGGCCTCTTTGGCGGTGCCCGTGATGGCGTCGTGGTGCTGGAAGAGCCCCAGGGCACGCCGGGCCTCGGTCAGGCAGGCGTAATCCGAGAGCGGGTATCTGCTGTCCATGCCAGCGTGCCGGGCGTGACTCAGCGCCAGGCTGTACAGGATCTCAGCGCCTCTGGGCCGGACACAGACTCATCAGCCACAGCTCTCCCCCACGCAGACCCCTCACCGTGCACCCGAACCCCCTCGCCATGTGCCCAAACCCCGTCGCCCTGCACCCAAGCCCCCCTCGCCCTGCACCCGAACCCCTCGCCCAAATCCTCCTCACCATGCACCTGAACCCCCTCACTGTGCGCCTGAACCCCTCTCACCCTACCCCTGAATCCTGGCACCCTGAATCCCCTTGTGCCCTGTCATGTTACTGAAAGAATCTGGGATCATATAGAATCAGATCATTGGTGCAAGCAAGGTCCTGTAGGTGCAGCAAATCTCGTGTAAAGGGGTCTAAGGGGTCTAAGAGCAGGGTGTGGATTGCTGGTTCTGACTGTGCTATCGGTGTGTGGGGATCGGGTTTGTAGGTGAAGTTATGAATATTGGTTCTATTGTCTGTATTTCAAACCTCTGTTCTGCTGCTGGGTAGCATTCCAGACAACTTGGTTTTAGCTCCCTGTAGCCTGCTTGAGGGCCCATCAAGAACCATCAGCTACACAATGGACCCATTAAGGGAAGGCGACACATCCTGTGTCTTAGGGAGGGGGCAGGGATTTGCCCATGGGACTCCCAACTCCATTGTGCTGTAAATTTCCACAGCAAAGGACAAAGAGAATTCTGCACCTGGGGAAAACAAACACTGCTGCAGCTCCTCCATCTGCTCTCCAGTCATTCTTACTCCGGAGGAGCTTTTGCTACACACAGAAGCTTTCAACAAAGGACTGAAGGACCCATCCCTGCTGGGGATGTTTGTTCTTCAGGCCATGGTTACACTTACAGGATTATAGCGCTTTGGGTTATAGCTGTCCCCATATACAGCAATAGGTATAGCGCTATAGCATGTCCTGGCTTGGCCAGGGAGTGGTGCATTATGGGCAGCTATCCCAGCATTCAGCTGGGTGCAACGTGCTTTCCAAATGAGGGGGGTGAGGGGGAACATGTTGTGTGTATGCGGAGGGAGAGAGCGAGGGGATTTTCTACGGACTGAGAGTCTTGTAATCAGTGGGTGTCCTTTGAAATTAGAGCCTGCTATAGTTTCTCGGTCACAGAGCTCCCTCTGTAAACATTTGCAGTGCTTATCTGTGGAGTTAAGAGAGAAACTCTGAAAAGATACTTTAGATTTTCGATTCTAGAGGATTGGCAACAGCGTGATTTGTGGGAAGATCTGATTTGTATATTGACCTGGATCTGGGGCCTGATTCTTTGGAATTGGGGAGAACCGTTTTCTTTATTTGGGGGATTGGTTTTCATAACCATTGGTCCCCAGGACAGGTGGCTGCTGATGGTGATACTGGGAAACTGTGGTATGTAAGGGAATTGCTTGTGTGACTTGCGATTAGCCAGTGGGGCGAAACCAAAGTCTTTTCTGTTTGGCTGGTTTGGTGCCTTCGAGGTGGAGAAACCCCAGCTTTGGGCTGTAACTGCCCAGTTGGAAGCAGTTTGTCCTGACTTGGCCTCTCAGTTGGGTCCCACCAGGAACAAGCCCCAAATCCCCCCTCTCCTGAAATCCTCGCAGCCATGTGCCCTGAGTCCCGGCCCACCAAGCCCCTCCCATCTGCTGCACCCCCAAACCTGTCACTGTCTGCACTCAGCTCCCTCCTGCCCAGGCTCCAACTCCCCACTCCCGCCTGTTCCCAGCCCCACAGCCTCACCGGAGATGGGCCTCCAGCACGCGGTCCAGGCTCTTGTAGAAGGGCCGGGAGGTGTAGTAGCCCGTCCAGTAGTGGTCCTCCCGGTCCGCGTAGGAGAAGAAGTCCCCGCTCAGCACGGGGTAGCCGGGTGGCTTCATCCCAGGGACGATCCCAGTCCGCTTGGCGAGAGCGTCAAAGTAATCGGAGAGGGTCCCGAACTGCGCCTGCAGGGAGAGCCGGCCCCGTGCGCCCATGAGCCAGGTGGGGCCCCCAGGAGAGGGTGGGTGGCGCCGCCCCATGCCGGGACTGTGGAGCTGGGAATGGGCGACATGGGGGAGAGCTACCCTGCTCTGGCACTGCCCGTCAGCAGACAGGACACGGGGCTGGATGGACCTTCGGGCTGACCCAGTCGAGGCCCCAGGACAGTAACAAACCAACAGAGCCCCCGAAAGCAGGTCCACTGGCAAGGCCGGAGGTCTGTCCGCTACACTGGTCGGGGGTCCCCCATGTCCCCGCCTCCTACGGGGCTTGTTGGAATAAATCCTAGACGATCGGGGTGGGAAGAGACCCAGGAGGTCATCAAGTCCAACCCCCTGCTCAGAGCCAGGCCAACCCCAAACTGCGCCTCCAAACGGACTCCCCTGTGTAGTGGGAAGTGGCTAGAGGCTGCTCTGGGGTCCCCGTACGCTGCACTGGCGCAGTGCTGGGGAGGAGGGAGCCGGATGGGAGCCAGCCTGCGCTAGTGCAAGTCAACCGGCCCCCCCACAGGTCAGTGGGGGATGCAGGGAACCAGAGCCAGGGAGTGGAAATGGGGCCTGGCCAGTGGACAAGAGGGGAGGCCGGGCCTGGCACCCCCACCCCAGTCCCTGAGAAGAGGCTCCGCGGAGGGCTGGTCACCGGAGAGAACAAGTGCTGACTGAAAGGGGGGATGGGGCTCCCCCAGGGGCAGGCTGGGCTCCCCGCCCCCCAGCCCGGCGGTACCTGCACGTGCAGGCCGGGGTGGGTGTTGAGGAAGTCGAAGAGGCGCTGGTAGTTGAGGAACTGGGCGTCCCACTCCTGGGGCTTGTCGTAGCGGAAGTCGTCTCCCAGGGGCACCAGCAGCACCTTGCTGCGGAACAGCCTGGACTTCTTGCGGTACTGGTCCAGCAAGAGGTGTGCCCTGCGCAGAGCCAGGCCAGAGTCTCAGGGAGCCAGCGGGCGCAGGCAGCGCCCCCCAGCCGGCCAGGGGTGCGGACTCTGGGCCGAGGGTTGGGGCGCGGTTCCCTTACCGTTCGGCCACGTTGGCCTCGGTGATGGCTCTGGGGGGCACCTTCCACGGACAGTTGATCCTGCCCCCAGGCAGGCGCTTGAAGTCAAACTGGCAGCAGATCTTGGGGTCAGGGCCGCAGGTGTGGGGCACGTCGTAGCTGTAGAAGGGCATCATGTGGCAGAAGATATCAGTGCTGGAGTCTGGGTCTGCAGAGAAGCAGCCAGCTGAGTTGCTGTGCCCACCCTGGGCGGGGGGAGCCCCATGGGGAGAGGGACAGGGGACGGCCAGGGCACAAGAAGAGACTCTCTGGCATATAACCAGCCCCCCAGGCCCCACCCATGGGAGTTTGGGGGGGCAGAGGGGATCCACATGGCACCCCCAGCCCAGCTAAGAGCCAGGAGTGGAAGCCCTGCTTCAAGTGCCACCAGAGCCAAGAATGGGCTAGGGCAGGGGGGGCAGCTTGCCTGCCCCCAGCCCCAGGCAACCCCTCCCCCCATCCCAGTTAACCCCTCACCCCCAACCCGCCTCTCCCCCCCCACCCCCAACCAAGGCAGACCCTCACCCCCGCCCCAGATAGCCCCTCCCCCACACCCCAGCCCAGGCAGACCCACCCCCACCCCCTGGATAGCCCCTCCCCCACACCCCCAGCCCCTCTCACCCCAGGTCTGTCTCCACATGAACTCCAGGTTGTGGGTGGCAGCGAAGTGCTTCTTGACGGCGTAGTGCACCCTCTGGATCACCATGCCGGTCAGGTTGGCGCGTCTCAGCAGGTAGGACATGGTGGCGCTGTGCCCAAAGGGGTCGACGGCCCAGCCGGCCCGCGGGGTCACCCCTGCAGGGAGTCGCCGCCAGACGCCTTAGGGCGGCTGCACCCCCCAGGCACCGAGCGAGGCCAGGTCCCCCCCAAGGGCTCAGCCCCAGAGGTGGGCAGCACAGCCAGCCCCACGGCCCCGTGGCCACGAGGGCAGGGCGGGTCCCCGGCACTCACCGATGTTCTTCTCCAGCCACTGGTGCCCCTCGATCAGCTGGTCGATCATGGCGAAGTAGTGGGAATTGGCCTCGTCGGGCATCACCCAGCCGCCCGTCACCATCTCCAGCTGCCCATTGCCAACCAGCCTGCAGGGGGCACCAGAGAGTCAGGGGCAGGGAGACGCCCCACGGCCAGCGCTCCCACCCCACGGGCAACATCCCACGGCCAGCGCCCCACGGCCAGTACTCCCACCCTATGGGAAACGTCCCACGGCCAGCGCTCCCACCCTATGGGAAACGTCCCACGGCCAGCACTCCCACCCCACGGACAGCGCCCCACGGCCAGTACTCCCACCCTATGGGAAACGTCCCACGGCCAGTGCTCCCACCCTATGGGAAACGTCTCACGGCCAGCGCTCCCACCCTATGGGAAACGTCCCACGGCCAGCGCTCCCACCCCACGGACAGCGCCCCACGGCCAGTACTCCCACCCTATGGGAAACGTCCCACGGCCAGTACTCCCACCCTATGGGAAACGTCCCACGGCCAGTGCTCCCACCCTATGGGAAACGTCTCACGGCCAGCGCTCCCACCCTATGGGAAACGTCCCACGGCCAGCGCTCCCACCCCATGGTCAGTGCCCCACGGTCAGTACTCCCACCCTATGGGAAACGTCCCACGGCCAGCGCTCCCACCCTATGGGAAACGTCCCACGGCCAGCGCTCCCACCCCATGGCCAGCGCCCCACGGCCAGTGCTCCCACCCCATGCCAGTGCCCCATGGACATCGCCCCGACCCCACGGCCAGTACTCCCACCCTATGGGAAACGCCCCACGGCCAGCGCTCCCACCCTATGGGAAACGCCCCACGGCCAGTGCTCCCACCCTATGGGAAACGCCCCACGGCCAGTGCTCCCACCCTATGGGAAACGCCCCACGGCCAGTGCTCCCACCCCATGCCAGTGCCCCATGGACATCGCCCCAACCCCACGGCCAGCACTCCCACCCCACAGCCAGTGCCCTGCTCCACGGCACCTCCTGCAGGCACACCCAAAAGTCAGTGCCCCATGCCATGGCCAGCGTCCTCAGAGCGGGCGCCGTGTCTCCCTGGGTGCCCGGGCTGGGAGAGCAGGCGCTGGGCCCCCCATACCTGCGCACCGCGGCCCGTTTCTGGGGGGTGATGTTGTCCCACCACTTGGAGAAGAAGGAGATCTCGGACCAGATGAAGCGGCGACGCGGGTCCTCCTGCAGCTTCAGCACCATGCTGTTGAGGATGTGCTGGGTCTGGTCGGCGTAGTACTTCTCAAAGGTCTTGATCCAGCCTGGCAAGAAGCCCGGGGCAGGGACTGAGCGCAGCGCCCTGGCCAGGGGCCACCTTCCCGCCACGCTGCACGTCCCCAGCCACCTCTGAAATGCCACACAGGCGCTCAAAGCTCCCCCCTCCCGCAGCCCCAACCCAGCCTGGCCCCGACCTGCCGCGGCCGGGGGAGAGACGCCCCTCTCCTGCCCCTGGGACACTCTGTACCTCAGGGGAGCACTCTGCACCCCCATCTTCATCCTTAGGGAGGCGGTAGTGAGGTTGGGAGGCGGAAGTCAGGTTGGGAGGCGGTAGTGAGGTTGGGAGGCGGAAGTCAGGTTGGGAGGCGGAAGTCAGGTTGGGAGGCGGAAGTCAGGTTGGGAGGCGGAAGTCAGGTTGGGAGGCGGAAGTCAGGTTGGGAGGCGGAAGTCAGGTTGGGAGGCGGTAGTGAGGTTGGGAGGCGGAAGTCAGGTTGGGAGGCGGTAGTGAGGTTGGGAGGCGGAAGTCAGGTTGGGAGGCGGTAGTGAGGTTGGGAGGCGGAAGTCAGGTTGGGAGGCGGAAGTCAGGTTGGGAGGCGGAAGTCAGGTTGGGAGGCGGAAGTCAGGTTGGGAGGCGGAAGTCAGGTTGGGAGGCGGAAGTCAGGTTGGGAGGCGGTAGTGAGGTTGGGAGGCGGAAGTCAGGTTGGGAGGCGGTAGTGAGGTTGGGAGGCGGAAGTCAGGTTGGGAGGCGGAAGTCAGGTTGGGAGGCGGAAGTCAGGTTGGGAGGCGGAAGTCAGGTTGGGAGGCGGAAGTCAGGTTGGGAGGCGGTAGTCAGGTTGAGAGGCGGTAGTCAGGTTGGGAGGCGGTAGTGAGGTTGGGAGGCGGTAGTCAGGTTGGGAGGCGGAAGTCAGGTTGAGAGGCGGTAGTCAGGTTGAGAGGCGGAAGTCAGGTTGGGAGGCGGTAGTGAGGTTGGGAGGCGGTAGTGAGGTTGGGAGGCGGTAGTGAGGTTGGGAGGCGGTAGTCAGGTTGGGAGGCGGAAGTCAGGTTGGGAGGCGGAAGTCAGGTTGGGAGGCGGAAGTCAGGTTGGGAGGCGGTAGTCAGGTTGGGAGGCGGTAGTCAGGTTGGGAGGCGGTAGTCAGGTTGGGAGGCGGTAGTGAGGTTGGGAGGCGGAAGTCAGGTTGGGAGGCGGTAGTGAGGTTGGGAGGCGGAAGTCAGGTTGGGAGGCGGTAGTCAGGTTGGGAGGCGGTAGTCAGGTTGGGAGGTGGTAGTCAGGTTGTGATTTCAGTATATAGTTATGAGGCTAATAATGTGTCCTCCTGGCTTAAGAAGCCCAGAAAAAAGTCTCCAGGAGCAGAGAGGCAGTTCACACTTCATCAGGGCATGGATGGGACAAACCCAGCCCA
Source organism: Sternotherus odoratus (assembly GCA_032164245.1). NCBI lineage: Eukaryota > Metazoa > Chordata > Testudines > Kinosternidae > Sternotherus > Sternotherus odoratus. The sequence continues at coordinate 812,167 of JAVMKO010000010.1, read as the reverse complement.
GCCTCACAGGAACAAAGGACACTGGCCTAGGCAGCAGTCAAGGATCTGTTGGACTCTGGAGTGAGTCACACACACACACACCCCGGTCAGTTTGGGACGGGGATGAGGTGATGCTCACCTGACTTTGAAGGGGGGCAAAGCCACGAGGGCAGAAAGAACATGATAAAAGGGAGAGAGGTTTGCCCTGCTCTTCCTCCCTCCTCCACCTCCGTCACAGACACCACCAGGCGACTGGCTGCAGTGCTGATCAAAGGGGAGAGCCTGGCTGAAGGGCCACCAGCCAGCAGCCTGCGCGGAGAAGCATCTGAGTCTGGAGGGCGTTGAAAGTGGGAAGGGGAACTTAGAAGGAGTTTTGTTTTTATTTCATTTGACCAAATTCAACTTCTTGTGCTTTGGCTTTGAATCACTTCAAACCCCTCTTCCTCCTGGGTGCGTTTATTCCCCGTCCCCCCGGAGCAGTGTCCCGGGTCAGGGGGGAGCCGGCTTAGTCTGAAGCCCACTGATGCAGGTTTGACAGAGGCTCCCTTGGGAGAACAAGCCTGGTCCAGCTCAATTTCTTTGTTACATTGACGAATTCATCCAAGCGGCAGCGTCCAGTGGGCAGAGCTGGGCACTGCAGGACGGGGGTTCCTGCGGGGGGGTCTGGGACCGGGGATATCGGCTAGTGTCATCCAAGCAGTGGCTGGCCAGAAGTGCTCACTCGAGGCCGTGTGACCAGCCCGGGAGCGGGGTTCTCACAGCAGAGCGGGGTACGGCTGGCTGCTAGCGTGGGGGAGCCGGTCACCGTCGGATAACACCAGGGGAACGTCACAGGGAGAAGCCCTCTCCCGGGCCCCACCTAGCCTGGTCCGGACCTGCTGCAGCCAAGGGAGAGGCACCCGCCCCAGCCCAGGTCCTGCTGCAGGGGAGAGAGCTGGGAGGAGTCCTCCCTCCCCAGTGCAGCTCTGAGGAACCCTGCACCCCAAACCCCTCGTCCCCCACTCCCCCTCCCTGCACCCCAAACCCCTCATCCCCCACCCCCCTTCCTGCACCCCAAACCCGTCATCCCCCACCCCCTTCCCTACACCCCAAACCCCTCGTCCCCCACCCCGCTCCCGGCCCCCCAAACCCGTCATCCCCCACCCCCCTTCCCTGCACCCCAAACCCCTCGTGCCCCACTCCCCTTCCCTGCACCCCAAACCCCTCGTTCCCCCATCCCCCTTCCCTGCACCCCAAACCCCTCGTCCCCCATCCCGCTCCCGGCACCCCAAACCACTCGTCCCCCACCCCCCTTCCCTGCACCCCAAACCCCTCATCCCCCACCCCCCTTCCCTGCACCCCAAACCCCTCATCCCCCACCCCCCTCCCCTGCACCCCAAACCCCTCGTCCTCCACCCCGCTCCCGGCACCCCAAACCCCTCGTCCCCCACCCCGCTCCCGGCACCCCAAACCCCTCGTCCCCACCCCGCTCCCTGCACCCCAAACCCCTCGTCCCCCACTCCCCTTCCCTGCACCCCAAACCCCTCGTCCCCCACCCGCCTTCCCTGCACCCCAAACCCCTCGTCCCCCACCCCCCTTCCCTGCACCCCAAACCCCTCGTCCCCCACCCCCCTTCGCTGCACCCCAAACCCCTCGTCCCCCACTCCCCTTCCCTGCACCCCAAACCCCTCATCCCCCACCCCCTTCCCTGCACCCCAAACCCCTCATCCCCCACCCCCCTTCCTGCACCCCAAACCCGTCATCCCCCACCCCCTTCCCTACACCCCAAACCCCTCGTCCCCCACCCCGCTCCCGGCCCCCCAAACCCGTCATCCCCCACCCCCCTTCCCTGCACCCCAAACCCCTCGTGCCCCACTCCCCTTCCCTGCACCCCAAACCCCTCGTCCCCCATCCCCCTTCCCTGCACCCCAAACCCCTCGTCCCCCATCCCCCTCCCCTGCACCCCAAACCCCTCGTCCCCCACCCCCCTCCCCTGCACCCCAAACCCCTCGTCCCCCACCCCCCTTCCCTGCACCCCAAACCCCTCGTCCCCCACCCCCCTTCCTGCACCCCAAACCCCTCGTCCCCCACCCCGCTCCCGGCACCCCAAACCACTCGTCCCCCACCCCCCTTCCCTGCACCCCAAACCCCTCATCCCCCACCCCCCTTCCCTGCACCCCAAACCCCTCATCCCCCACCCCCCTCCCCTGCACCCCAAACCCCTCGTCCTCCACCCCGCTCCCGGCACCCCAAACCCCTCGTCCCCCACCCCGCTCCCGGCACCCCAAACCCCTCGTCCCCACCCCGCTCCCTGCACCCCAAACCCCTCGTCCCCCACTCCCCTTCCCTGCACCCCAAACCCCTCGTCCCCCACCCGCCTTCCCTGCACCCCAAACCCCTCGTCCCCCACCCCCCTTCCCTGCACCCCAAACCCCTCGTCCCCCACCCCCCTTCGCTGCACCCCAAACCCCTCGTCCCCCACTCCCCTTCCCTGCACCCCAAACCCCTCATCCCCCACCCCCTTCCCTGCACCCCAAACCCCTCGTCCCCCACTCCCCTTCCCTGCACCCCAAACCCCTCGTCCCCCATCCCCCTCCCCTGCACCCCAAACCCCTCGTCCCCCATCCCCCTCCCCTGCACCCCAAACCCCTCGTCCCCCATCCCCCTCCCCTGCACCCCAAACCCCTCGTCCCCCATCCCCCTCCCCTGCACCCCAAACCCCTCATCCCCCATCCCCCTCCCCTGCACCCCAAACCCCTCGTCCCCCATCCCCCTCCCCTGCACCCCAAACCCCTCGTCCCCCATCCCCCTCCCCTGCACCCCAAACCCTTCGTCCCCCACCCCCAGCTCATGAGTTTGCTCTGTGCTCCAAGATGGAGGGCGGCTCACCCGGGTGCACAGGGACGTGGGTGGGAAGAAGAGGGAGGCTGCTGAGAGGCCAACGGGCCCGTGTGTGCGACTCTCCCTCCGTGGACCTGGGGCCGCGTTTCCCCCCAGCCTGCTCCGGGGCCCCGCTCACCTGGGTCGTTATGGGAATGCGGCACCACGAACACCTGCAGGGGCTCCCGGTCCCACTCCTGGGGCTCGTAGGTGATGTCAAAGCCCTGTTTCCACACGCCGCCGTCCTGGTTATCGAAGGGCAGCACCGCGGCCACGGCCAGCATCTGCCAGGCCAGGGACCGCGCTCAGCGGGGGTAGCCAGCCTGGGGCCGCCTGTCCCCCCGGACCACCGGCCGCAGCCCCCGGCACCAGTCCCCCCGGACCGCAGCCCCCGGCACCAGTCCCCCCGGACCGCAGCCCCCGGCACCAGTCCCCCCGGACCGCAGCCCCCGGCACCAGTCCCCCCGGACCGCAGCCCCCGGCACCAGTCCCCCCGGACCGCCGGCCGCAGCCCCCGGCACCAGTCCCCCCGGACCGCAGCCCCTGGCACCAGTCCCCCCGGACCGCAGCCCCCGGCACCAGTCCCCCCGGACCGCCATCCGCAGCCCCCGGCACCAGTCCCCCCGGACCGCCGGCCGCAGCCCCCGGCACCAGTCCCCCCGGACCGCAGCCCCCGGCACCAGTCCCCCCGGACCGCAGCCCCCGGCACCAGTCCCCCCGGACCGCCATCCGCAGCCCCCGGCACCAGTCCCCCCGGACCGCCATCCGCAGCCCCCGGCACCAGGCCCCCCGGACCGCCGGCCGCAGCCCCCGGCACCAGTCCCCCCGGACCGCAGCCCCCGGCACCAGTCCCCCCGGACCGCAGCCCCCGGCACCAGTCCCCCCGGACCGCAGCCCCCGGCACCAGTCCCCCCGGACCGCAGCCCCCGGCACCAGTCCCCCCGGACCGCCGGCCGCAGCCCCCGGCACCAGTCCCCCCGGACCGCAGCCCCTGGCACCAGTCCCCCCGGACCGCAGCCCCCGGCACCAGTCCCCCCGGACCGCCATCCGCAGCCCCCGGCACCAGTCCCCCCGGACCGCCGGCCGCAGCCCCCGGCACCAGTCCCCCCGGACCGCAGCCCCCGGCACCAGTCCCCCCGGACCGCAGCCCCCGGCACCAGTCCCCCCGGACCGCCATCCGCAGCCCCCGGCACCAGTCCCCCCGGACCGCCATCCGCAGCCCCCGGCACCAGTCCCCCCGGACCGCCGGCCGCAGCCCCCGGCACCAGTCCCCCCGGACCGCAGCCCCCGGCACCAGTCCCCCCGGCCCACCGGCCGCAGCCCCCGGCACCAGTCCCCCCGGCCCGCCGGCCGCAGCCCCCGGCACCAGTCCCCCCGGCCCGCCGGCCGCAGCCCCCGGCACCAGTCCCCCCGGACCGCCGGCCGCAGCCCCCGGCACCAGTCCCCCCGGACCGCAGCCCCCGGCACCAGTCCCCCCGGACCGCAGCCCCCGGCACCAGTCCCCCCGGACCGCCAGCCGCAGCCCCCGGCACCAGTCCCCCCGGACCGCCATCCGCAGCCCCTGGCACCAGTCCCCCCGGCCCGCCGGCCGCAGCCCCCGGCACCAGTCCCCCCGGACCGCAGCCCCCGGCACCAGTCCCCCCGGACCGCCAGCCGCAGCCCCCGGCACCAGGCCCCCCGGACCGCCGGCCGCAGCCCCCGGCACCAGGCCCCCCGGACCGCCGGCCGCAGCCCCCGGCACCAGGCCCCCCGGACCGCCAGCCGCAGCCCCCGGCACCAGTCCCCCCGGACCGCCGGCCGCAGCCCCCGGCACCAGTCCCCCCGGACCGCCGGCCGCAGCCCCCGGCACCAGGCCCCCCGGACCGCAGCCCCCGGCACCAGGCCCCCCGGACCGCCATCCGCAGCCCCCGGCACCAGTCCCCCCGGCCCGCCGGCCGCAGCCCCCGGCACCAGTCCCCCCGGACCGCCGGCCGCAGCCCCCGGCACCAGTCCCCCCGGACCGCCGGCCGCAGCCCCCGGCACCAGTCCCCCCGGACCGCCGGCCGCAGCCCCCGGCACCAGTCCCCCCGGACCGCAGCCCCCGGCACCAGTCCCCCCGGCCCACCGGCCGCAGCCCCCGGCACCAGTCCCCCCGGCCCGCCGGCCGCAGCCCCCGGCACCAGTCCCCCCGGACCGCCGGCCGCAGCCCCCGGCACCAGTCCCCCCGGACCGCAGCCCCCGGCACCAGTCCCCCCGGACCGCAGCCCCCGGCACCAGTCCCCCCGGACCGCAGCCCCCGGCACCAGGCCCCCCGGACCGCCGGCCGCAGCCCCCGGCACCAGTCCCCCCGGACCGCAGCCCCCGGCACCAGTCCCCCCGGACCGCCAGCCGCAGCCCCCGGCACCAGGCCCCCCGGACCGCCGGCCGCAGCCCCCGGCACCAGGCCCCCCGGACCGCCGGCCGCAGCCCCCGGCACCAGGCCCCCCGGACCGCCAGCCGCAGCCCCCGGCACCAGGCCCCCCGGACCGCCGACCGCAGCCCCCGGCACCAGGCCCCCCGGCCGCAGCCCCCGGCACCAGGCCCCCCGGACCGCCGGCCGCAGCCCCCGGCACCAGGCTCCCAGCCTCAGCCCCCGTCCCTGCCACTGGGCTCCCGGGACGCCAACTGCAGCCTCCTCCACCGCTGGGACCCCAACCCCAACCCCGGCCCCCAGCCCGGCCCCTGCGCTGGAGCCATCTCTAGACGCTCAGCGGCGAGAGGCTGCACCAGGAGCAGGCCCCAGCCCTGGGAGAGCCGGGTGTGGCCCCGAGATCTCAGGCCCCTGCCCCCAGCCCCTTGCTCCCCCCTGACTCCCCTGGCCCCCCCACCGGCGGCCCCCCTTGGCCCTGGCTCACCTGCAGGTCTGGCTTCTGGCCCCCGCTCCCCAGTGCGAACTGGCAGTCCTGGGGGGAGATGGAGAAGAAGCTGGGCCGGCTCTCGGGGGGCAGCACCCAGGAGCCGTTGGGCGTGTGGTAGGGGAGCAGCAGGGGCTGCCCCTCGGCGTGGGCCGTCAGCTCCAGCACCGACTCCTTGATGTGGCTGATGATCTCGTGGTTCTCCTCCAGCAGCTGCTCCAGCTGCTCGATCCGGTTCTGCAGCACCGAGATCTGGCTCTGCCGGTCACAGACACGGGGTGAGAGCAGCCCCGGGGGGCCCAGCCTAGCGCTCCCCCACCCACCCCACAGGTCACAGACACGGGGTGAGAGCAGCCCCGGGGGGCCCAGCCTAGCGCTCCCCCGCCCACCCCGCAGGTCACAGACACGGGGTGAGAGCAGCCCCCGGGGGGCCCAGCCTAGCGCTCCCCCACCCACCCCGCAGGTCACAGACACGGGGTGAGAGCAGCCCCGGGGGGCCCAGCCTAGCACTCCCCCATACGCTCCCCCACCCACCCCGCAGGTCACAGACACGGGGTGAGAGCAGCCCCCGGGGGGCCAATCCTAGCGCTCCCCCACCCACCCCGCAGGTCACAGACACGGGGTGAGAGCAGCCCCCGGGGGGCCCAGCCTAGCGCTCCCCCACCCACCCCGCAGGTCACAGACACGGGGTGAGAGCAGCCCCGGGGGGCCCAGCCTAGCACTCCCCCATACGCTCCCCCACCCACCCCGCAGGTCACAGACACGGGGTGAGAGCAGCCCCCGGGGGGCCAATCCTAGCGCTCCCCCACCCACCCCGCAGGTCACAGACACGGGGTGAGAGCAGCCCCCGGGGGGCCCAGCCTAGCGCTCCCCCGCCCACCCCACAGGTCACAGACACGGGGTGAGAGCAGCCCCCGGGGGGCCCAGCCTAGCGCTCCCCCCCCCACCCCGCAGGTCACAGACACGGGGTGAGAGCAGCCCACGGGGGACCAGCCTAGCACTCCCCCATACGCTCCCCCCCCCCACCCCGCAGGTCACAGACACGGGGTGAGAGCAGCCCACGGGGGACCAGCCTAGCGCTCCCCCCCCCCCCCCCGCAGGTCACAGACATGGGGTGAGAGCAGCCCCGGGGGGCCCAGCCTAGCACTCCCCCATACGCTCCCCCCCCCCACCCCACAGGTCACAGACACGGGGTGAGAGCAGCCCCGGGGGGCCCAGCCTAGCGCTCCCCCGCCCACCCCGCAGGTCACAGACACGGGGTGAGAGCAGCCCACGGGGGACCAGCCTAGCGCTCCCCCCCCCCCCCCCCCCCGCAGGTCACAGACACGGGGTGAGAGCAGCCCCGGGGGGCCCAGCCTAGCACTCCCCCATACGCTCCCCCGCCCACCCCGCAGGTCACAGACACGGGGTGAGAGCCGCTCCCCCGCCCATCCCGCAGGTCACAGACACGGGGTGAGAGCAGCCCCCGGAGATAAGGGGGATCCCAGCCTAGCGCTCCCCCAGATTTTCCCCTGACCATGCTGCAGGTCAGACACGGGGTGAGAGCAGCCCCGGGGGGTGGGGCAGCCTAGCACTCCCCCATACGCTCCCCCGCCCACCCTGCAGGTCACAGAGACGGGGTGAGAGCAGCCCGGGGGGGGGGCAGCCTAGCACTCCCCCATACGCTCCCCCGCCCACCCCGCAGGTCACAGAGACGGGGTGAGAGCAGCGCCCCCCGAAGCCGCCATCCATTGCCCGCAAGGAGTCGCAGCAGCTCCAAGAGACGCAGATTCCCGCAGCTGCAACCCGGAACTAACGGGGTCCCTGCCACTGACCCAAGTCGCTCTTCTCCCACAGAATGTCTGGGGTTCAGTGACCCCCGTTTCCCAGCAGAGAGCGGTGAGCGCGAGGGCCCAGAGGGGCTGCCTGGGGGGCCACCAGTGTCACAGCTGCTGGACTGACAGCTGTTCACTGTGCGGGGAGCCGGCCGGGGGCTCCCCCCCAGTCAGCACTAGGGGGCAGAGCCAGGGCTCAGTAGGGAGCGCTCCCCTCTCATAGTCAACGAAAGACCCCAGTGCCCCAGGGCAGTGCTGGGGGAGCAGGCTGGGGCGCTCAGCAGGGGGCGCTCTGCCTGGCAGTCAGTGCTGGCCCCGACCCCCACGGGTGGCGCTAGGGGCGCTGGGTGCAGAGGTGCAATGGCAGAGGAAAAGCACAGTCAGTACGTGTGGACGGGCAGCCCGAGCCCAGCTGGTGAATGCCAGTCAGCTCCCAAAGCCCCCTGCCGCGCCACCCGCACCCCCCGGCCAGACTGTGCCGCGGTTCAGCGGCTGCCACCTCCCACCCCAGAGGTGGCTGCATGTCAGTGGTGGGCCAGCAACCGGGAACAGCCTGGACCCAGGCTTGGTGCACAGCCCGGGGAGGTTTCTTCCCCTGGGGTCTAGGTCTCAGGAGTGGAGGCGCCGGCCCCCGCAGCGCTGGGAGAGAAAGGGGGGACTCCCCCGCAGCACCAGGGGAGCTGACGGCAGAGAGCCCAGCCCCCCCCCTGCCCCCCGGGGGCCGGGGCCACGTACCCGCGGGAAGTTGCCCCCGCTCTGGTGCCGGGCGGGGTCGTGCTGCACTCGGTCCAGCATCAGGTAGAGGGAGAAGACGGCCACGCAGAAGATGGCCGCTCCGCACACCGTCACCTGCTTCTTCAGCTTCATCCCGGGGCCGCCAGAGCCACCTGCCACTGAGTCAGCCGGAGAGCGAGGTCAGGGCCCCACGCCAGGCCCCTCCCCCCACCGCGCCAGCCCCCCACCTGGACCCCCAGTCCCTCCCGAACAGGCCCCTCCCCCCCACCGCGCCAGCCCCCCAGATGGACCCCCAGTCCCTCCCGAACAGGCCTCTCCCCCCCACCGCGCCAGCCCCCCAGATGAACCCCCAGTCCCTCCCGAACAGGCCTCTCCCCCCCACCGCGCCAGCCCCCCACCTGGACCCCCAGTCCCTCCCGAACAGGCCCCTCCCCCCACCGCGCCAGCCCCCCAGATGGACCCCCAGTCCCTCCCGAACAGGCCCCTCCCCCCCACCGCACCGCCCCCCAGATGAACCCCCAGTCCCTCCCGAACAGGCCTCTCCCCCCCACCGCGCCAGCCCCCCAGATGAACCCCCAGTCCCTCCCGAACAGGCCTCTCCCCCCCCCACCGCGGCCAGCCCCTCAGTGGGACCGGAGGGTCCTGAGGGGGCCGATGGCAAAGTCAGAGCATGCAGGGAGGAAGAGGAAGAGGAAGAGGAAGAGGAAGGCCTCATGAGTTGAAGGAAGGGGCAGCCGGGCTCCATCTTGCCTTGCAGGACCCCTGGGTGTGGCTGCCCCCTGCCATGGGGGGTGGGGCGAGTGCCCTGTGCCAGTGCAGGGCTCCCAGGGCCTCGCCCTCACCCACCAGGCACGGCAGCTCCCACAGAACCGGACAGTGAGCCCAGCCCAACTGAGCGGCTACCTCCTGCCGTCCTGGCCGGGCCACCCCACCCCCAGCGCCCCCCCGGCTCCGCAGTCCTGACCACCCCACCCCCAGCGCCCCCCCGGCTCCGCAGTCCTGGCCGGGCCACCCCACACCCAGCGCCCCCCCGGCTCCGCAGTCCTGGCTGGGCCACCCAGCCCCCAACCCCTCCCCCCCCCGGGCGGCTCCGCAGTCCTGGCTGGGCCACCCCACAACCAGCTGGGCCCCATGGCAGGCACAGGAGCCCTCTTTGCTGCTCACAGACTCAGTGGGGGATGGGGGAGGCCTGTGGGGCCCAGCCAGGAGCCTGGCGATGCTGCCCTGGGGCCCAGGCTGTGGGGCACGGACAGGAAGCCGGTCCGCAGCCCCACAGCGGGCAGAGCACAGCTGTGGCCTGGTTGGCCTAATCCCCCCGCCCGGAGCCAGCGGGAGTATTTTTAGCCTGTGAAGCCTGGGCCGGTGCCACAGAGTGTTAATTACACCCACAACCCCCAGCACTGCATCCCCTCCCCCACCACACTGCCACACACCCCTCCCCCTCCTCTCACTGCACTACCACCCCTCCCCCTAGTGCCACCAGCATGTCCCCTTCCCCAACACTGCACCACACTCCCCTCCCCCTCCTCTCACTGCACTACCACCCCTCCCCCTCCTCTCACTGCACTACCACCCCTCCCCCAGTGCCACCAGCATGTCCCCTTCCCCAACACTGCACCACACTCCCCTCACCCTCCCTCACACTGCACCACCACACACCCTCCCCCTCCTCTCACTGCACTACCACCCCTCCCCCAGTGCCACCAGCATGTCCCCTTCCCCAACACTGCACCACACTCCCCTCACCCTCCCTTACACTGCACCACCACACCCCCTCCCCCTCCTCTCACTGCACTACCACCCCTCCCCCAGTGCCACCAGCATGTCCCCTTCCCCAACACTGCACCACACTCCCCTCCCCCTTCTAAAACCACCACCTTCCTCCCTGCCCCCAACTCCCCCACACTGCACCACCAGGCCCCGTCTAACCAAATTCCCACTAGGATGCAGACATAGATTTCATGGGGGGGGGGGGATTAACCCCTGGGGCAATTCAGCTGGAGTGGGTGGATCCTCTGCAAAGGCTCCGTCTTGCTCAGCTGGGCTGGGGGCAGCAGTGGTGGCGAGGGGGGGGGGGCTCCACAGGAGGGCAGACTGGCCAGTCCCTGTGCTGCCTCTGGGGCCAGCGGGAGCTCTCAGGCAGGTCTCCTGGGGCTGCCCTGGCATCTGAGCCAAGAGCTCCGGTCCAGCCTGGCAGGAGATCACCTGGGAGACCCCCAGCCGGAATAAGGCAGAATCCAGCCAGGTGGAAGACAATGCTCCCAGCCCCGCAGGGCCCTGGGCCAGCAGCAGGAGATGCTGAGGGGACGGGGGGGGGGGGGACTAGGCCCTGCCCAGCCTGGGGGGGCGCCTGACACCCCCAGTCCACAACGTGCAGCAGCTGCCTCCCCTCCCCCAGTCCCAGCAGAGCCCCCCGAGAGGAATCCCGGCTCTGCCAGCCTGGACGGGGCTCACCAGCTCTGAGCAGAGCCACTCGCCCCATTGTGCCCCACCCCACAGCCAGGGGAGCCCGGCACCCTCCTGGCCTCCCAGTGCCAACTGGCCCCCCTCTGCCCTGCGCCCCAGGACACACGCTGCTCCCGCCCCCAGGGTGACGGGGGGATCCCAGCCAGACGCAGGCTCCCTGGGCAGCTGGAGGGCCCGGCCCGGCGGAAGCTGGGAGTGGGAGCAGGAGGGGGCAGAGCGCAGGGTGAGGACGCGGGACGGCCCGGGAGCGGGCTCGCTCTGCCCGGGAAGCCAGTGAAGCGTGGCTGGGTCAGCCCGGCTGCCTGGGGGGGAGGAGGTTGCAGCGCAGGGGATGGGACAGGCCGGCGCAGCCTGGAGCTAAAAGCGGCTCAGCAAAGCCGGGTCCCAGGGGCTCGGGGTCGTCAGGAGGCGGATCCGGCTGGCATCACTTCTTGGCTTTGCCAGGCCTCGGAGCTCAGCCTCCCGGGGCAGAAAGCGGCCCGGGGAGGGTACGAAACGGTGAGTTTCCACCCTGGGCACCCAGGGCTCTGCGCTAACCCGGATCTCCCGGCCCCGCACGGGCGGGCTGCGGGGACGGCCCGTGTCCCTCGGGTTCCCGGGAGCGGGGCCTGGCGAGGGAGGAGACACGAGCTGGGGACTGGGCAGCCCAGGGTCCCACGAAGTCACGTGCGGGGCCTGGGCCCAGCTGGGTCGCTCCGCCCCGGCGCCTGGGCTGGAGGGACCCTCGGGCCGGCCAGGGGCTGACGGGCTGAACCGAACGGAGGAGCCAGGCCGGGGCCCGGGGTCCCCGCACCCAGCCGGGGCAGCGAGGCGCTGGGGATGGAGATGAGCGTGAACCGCCCCACGGAGAGACCCGGCGCTGCGGGGGTCCAAGGAGCCTGGTCCCCAGGCGGGGCGCGGGGCGCGGCTGGGCCGGTCCCGGGAGAGGGACACTCCCCCGCGGGGTCTGGGGGGGGGCGATCGGGAGCTCTCCAGCCCGCCCCGGGACCCCTCCGCCCCCGGACCGGGCCGGCTCCCCCTCACCTCGGGCTCCGGCTGCGGCAGGCCCGGGCCCGGCTCCGCTCACATCCTCCGCCGGGCCGGGCTCCGATCCCCCGGCGCCCCCGCTCCTGAGCCGGCCGCGGCCTCTCCGCAGCTGCCGCCTCCGAGCCCCGGGCTGCGCCGGCTGCTGGGGCCGGGCAGGAGGCTGCGAGCCGGGATGCGCCCAAGCCCCGCCCCGGCCGCCGCTCCCCTCCCCCGCTGTCTGTCCGCCCGCCCCCCGCTGTCTGTCCCGCTCCCCCCCCCATCTGTCCACCCCCCATGTCTGTCCCCGCGCCCGTCTCTATGTCCCCCCTCGCCTTGGCCCCTCCCGCGGGGCATGACCCTGGGGGGTCCGTCGGGGGGGGGGCAGGGGCGGGTTACCCCAGAGCCTTGTCCGTGTGCTGTGGGGCCAGTAGCACCCAGGCTGGGCTGCCCCCCCCACTCTGCCCCCCTCCATGGGGCTGCACCCCCCACTCTGCCCCCCTCCATGGAGCTGCACCCCCCCACACACCTCTACCCACCTCCATTGGGCTGCACCCCCCCACCTCTACCCGCCTCCATGGGGCTGCACCCCCCACCTCTACCCCCCTCCATGGGGCTGCACCCCCCACTCTGCCCCCCTCCATGGGGCTGCACCCCCCACCTCTACCTGCCTCCATTGGGCTGCACCCCCCACTCTGCACCCCTCCATGGGGCTGCACCCCCCACCTCTACCCGCCTCCATTGGGCTGCACCCCCCCACCTCTACCCGCCTCCATGGGGCTGCACCCCCCACTCTGCCCCCCTCCATGGGGCTGCACCCCCCCACCTCTACCCGCCTCCATGGGGCTGCATCCCCCACTCTGCCCCCCTCCATGGGGCTGCACCCCCCCACCTCTACCCGCCTCCATTGGGCTGCACCCCCCACCTCTACCCGCCTCCATTGGGCTGCACCCCCCACTCTGCCCCCCTCCATGGGGCTGCACCCCCCACCTCTACCTGCCTCCATTGGGCTGCACCCCCCACTCTGCACCCCTCCATGGGGCTGCACCCCCCACCTCTACCCGCCTCCATTGGGCTGCACCCCCCCACCTCTACCCGCCTCCATGGGGCTGCACCCCCCACTCTGCCCCCCTCCATGGGGCTGCACCCCCCCACCTCTACCCGCCTCCATGGGGCTGCATCCCCCACTCTGCCCCCCTCCATGGGGCTGCACCCCCCCACCTCTACCCACCTCCATTGGGCTGCATCCCCCACTCTGCCCCCCTCCATGGGGCTGCACCCCCCACCTCTACCCCCCTCCATTGGGCTGCACCCCCCACTCTGCCCCCCTCCATGGGGCTGCACCCCCCACCTCTACCCCCCCTCCATGGGGCTGCACCCCCCACCTCTACCCCCCCTCCATTGGGCTACACCCCCCACCTCTACCCCCCCTCCATGGGGCTGCACCCCCCACTCTGCCCCCCTCCATGGGGCTGCACCCCCCACCTCTACCCCCCCTCCATGGGGCTACACCCCCCACCTCTACCCCCCCTCCATGGGGCTGCACCCCCCACTCTGCCCCCCTCCATGGGGCTGCACCTCCCACCTCCCCTCCCCCTACCAGGCTACACCCCCCCATCTCTTCTCCCCCCTATCGAGCTGCACACCCCCCCCCCCAACTCCCCTCCCTGAATGCTCTGAGGTCAGCCCCAGGTGGAAGCCGTGTGAGCCTCTCGGCCTGGAGACAGTCGCTCACAGACAGGAGGCTCCCCCCAGTCCTGCCTGGCGCCGCGGGGAGCAGTTCAGAGCATCGCCCGGGACTCGGGGACAGAGTGGGATCAAACTGCACCCCGGGGACGGAGCAGCCTGCAGCACGTGACGGGGGAGTAAGACGAAGGGGGGTTAGCGAGAGGTGCGGTTCCAGGGGGTGGAGGAGCCTACGGTTTAACCCCCAGAGAGTGGACCCCGAGAAGGGCTGGGGCACTGAGGGACGGAGGGGAGCTGAGAGAACAGGCCTGCGAGTCTGTGACCCCAGCCCAAGAGGAGGTGATTTCCTCCCGCCTCTGCCGGGGAGCAGAGGGAAGGCCCCAGTTCTCCAGCTCAGGGAAAGGGCTGAAGATCTGGCCAGCCCCGGGCTCTCCTGCGGGACTGCCAGAGCCAGAGAGGATTGTACCGCAGTGTCTGGCCCGGCTGAACGCTAGGGCCGTGCGAAGCCCTGGGCCAGGTGAGCCGGTTTGGAAGAGGCTGCCTGGGGTCACTGCAGACCCTGGCCGGGGAGCTGTGATCCCTGGAGAAGGCAGCGAGTCTCACGCTGTGGAAGAGGAGGCTGCAGCCTGGGGCCGGTGCGGTGGCAAGGGCTACCCTGACGGAGGAGGGGAGCCCTGGGGGACTGGCCCCCCGAAGGGGTTATTCCAAGGGACTGTTTAATAGCAGAGGTGCAGAAGAGATCACAGCATTACAACACACAGCGGGAAACTGAGGCACACACCGGAAACATACAAACCTTCCCAAGCTTCACCCTCCTCCCATGACCTGTCCCTGCCGGGCTCAGATGGCCGCTCTGGGGGCAGGGCCATCTCTTGGCTCTGTGTCTGGACCGTGCCTGGCGCAGGCCACTCCTGCTGTGACCACACAGAGTTCAGAGAGCCCAGTGCTGGGGCTGGCCGGCTCTGGGGAGCCTTGGCCCTGCCCGACAAGCTGCCCATGCCTTGCCCATGCTGGCCCCTGCCAGAGTCAGTGCTGGTGCCTAGGGCTGAGGGCAGCAGTCCCAGTGCGGGGCACAGCCCGTGGTGCCGGCTGGCACGGCCACACCCGCATTTCCCGAGTCACAGGGCGTGGCTGCCCCCCAGTCTGTCCGCCCCCTTCCTAGGAGCGCGCACATGGGCCGGGCGGCTCCCTGCCGGGGGTGTCCCCAGCCACAGGCAAGTGCCTAGCTCCACGGGGCGCAGTGGGGGGCTCCCGTGCGCTGCTGGGCTGAGTAACCGGTGCCCCGGCAAGGCGGGGTCAGCACGTCCCGGGGCTGCAGAACAGCTGTGTCAGCACCCCATGCCCCGGCACAGGGCCCAGGCTGGGCCGAGCCCCCGGCTCCTGGCAAGGGACAGAGAGCGGAGATGGAGGCGCCCTGCAGGGGCAGAAGGGGCCCGTCCGTCTGCATGGGTCCCACAGAGGCTGTTCTGCAGGGACCCCGCACAGGCCCTGCAATCCCTGACTGGCCTCCCTGACTGGGGGGGGAGGGGGGCTGTTACTGCAGAGGAAATACCCCCTCCTCCCAAAAAGTGAAAGAGAAGGGCTTGGCCCGTCGGTCCCACAGCCGGACAGCTGGGCAGGCAGACGGGATGGCGCTGCGCAGGCTGGAGACCCCACGGCCCGGGGGCTCTCTGCACGGCCCGGGGCCGGCCGATGACGACAGGGGAGTCTTGGTGGAAGACGAGTCCATGGGGGTCATGCCGGGCGTTCGCAGGTCTGCTGGGGCGAGGCTAGCACCAACGTGGGCCCTGCCCCAGGGGCCGAGAGCTCCAGCCCAGGGCAGCCTCTCCCGGCTGGGAGCCCGCGGTCTGTCATCGCTGCCTCTTGCGGATGCTGACGAGCTCCTGGTGAATCACGGTGAAACTGGGCCGTTTCCGGGGCTCGTACTCCCAGCACCGCTGCATCAGCCTGTACACCTCCTCCGGACACTGCTCGGGGGGGTCCAGCCGCACCCCTGGGGAGAGAGGGCAGAAGGCTCAGGGTGCACAGGGCAGCCTGCCCCCAGGGCTAGAGAGAGCCAGAGACACGCTCTGCCCTGGCGGCTGCTCACCAGAGGGGATCCCCTGGGCAGCACAGCTCCCTCCCCCTTCTGCCGCTGGCATGATCAATGGCTCCATGTCTTGGGTGGAGAGAGAGCTGGCGGGATTGTCGGGCTCAACGGGTGGTGATCAATGGCTCCATGTCTAGTTGGCAGCCGGTATCGAGCGGAGCCCCAAGGGTCGATCCTGGATGTTGAGATGAGTTCCTGTCTGCATCCTGTAACACTGGCCCATACCCGTATACAGTGTTGCCCTGGCTTCTTCTTTTGTCATTCAGTTTCACCGCATTCTAAAACAATGTGCATTTCCTCACCTTGGGGCGAAGCCAGACTTTGAGGCACCTGCTCCCCTACTTGGTGTAAACATTGCTCGTGCCAATCGGAAATGAACACAAACAAGTTTTGGGCCCCGTCCCCTATGACACTTCTGTGATGTCATAGGTGGTACTTATGGGTCTGTCTGCCATGTGCAGACAGAGAGAAGAGAAAAAAAAACCGTACCCTGTGTATCCTGTCCTGTACCCCAGTAACCGAGTCTGATCACCTCGGAGCCTCTCCCTCTGCTCGCGTGTTTTCAAACAGAGCTTCTACGTTTGCCGGTCGTTACGCGTTGGTTTGTATTTGTATCAGTTATTACTAAATGCTGCATCTTTGTTTATAAATATTGTTAGTAGATATTTTAGTCATTGTGTGTTTAAGTTTTATTAAGTCTATTAGCTAATCAAACGCTGCTCCCTTACCCCTTGTAATTATCCCCAATAAAACTTTAAATTGATTAATTTTAGTTGTGTGTGTGTCTGCAGTTCGCGTCCTGACCCATACTCTCCTTGCATCCCTTACCATATAATCTATTGCCACGTGCAGCCTGGTAAATAACAGGCCTGCAATTTTTCACCCCTGCGTGTCTGGGGCCGGTTTTATTCAATATCTTTATCAATGATCTGGAGGATGGTGTGGACTGCACCCTCAGCAAGTTTGCAGATGACACTAAACTGGGAGAAGTGGTAGATACGCTGGAGGGTAGGGATAGGATACAGAGGGATCTAGACAAATTAGAGGACTGGGCCAAAAGAAATCTGATGAGGTTCAACAAGGAGAAGTGCAGAGTCCTGCCCTTAGGACGGAAGAATCCCATGCACTGCTACAGACTAGGGACCAAATGACTAGGCAGCAGTTCTGCAGAAAAGGACCTAGGGGTTACAGTGGATAAGAAGCTGGATATGATTGAACAGTGGGCCCTTGTTGCCAAGAAGGCTAACGGCATTTTGGGCTGTATAAGTAGGGGCATTGCCAGCAGATCAAGGGACATGATCGTTCCCCTCTATTCGACATTGGTGAGGCCTCATCTGGAGTACTGGGTCCAGTTTTGGTGCCCACACTACAAGAAGGATGTGGAAAAATTGGAAAGAGTCCAGAGGAGGACAACGAAAATGATTAGGGGCCTGGAGCGAATGACTTATGAGGAGAGGCTGAGAGAACTGGGATTGTTTAGTCTGCAGAAGAGAAGACTGAGGGGGGATTTGATAGCTGCTTTCAACTACCTGAAAGGGGGTTCCAAAGAGGATGGATCTAGACTGTTCTCAGTGGTACCAGATGACAGAACAAGGAGTAATGGTCTCAAGTTGCAGTTGGGAAGGTTTAGGTTGGATATTAGGAAAAACTTTTTCCCTAGGAGGGTGGTGAATCACTGGAATGGGTTCCCTAGGGAGGTGGTGGAATCTCCTTCCTTAGAGGTTTTTAAGGTCAGGTTTGACAAAGCCCTGGCTGGGATGATTTAGTTGGGGTTGGTCCTGCTTTAAGCAGGGGGTTTGGACTAGATCCCTCCTGAGGTCCCTTCCAACCCTGCCATTCTCTGATTCGATGATGGTGCCGGCGTGGGACGGGACGGGGGCGGCTCCAGGCCCGTCCTGCTTGTGGGGAGATGGGGGCCCGGCCAGGGCAGAGCCTGCTCACCTTGCTCTATGGCCTCGCGGGTCTGGGTGTTGCTCAGGCTGGAATAGGGGATGGCGCCCACGCTGAAGGCTTCCCACAGCAAGATCCCGAAGCTCCAGACGTCACTCTCTGAGGAGTAGCGGCCTGCGGAGGGGGGGGGGGGCTTCAGGCAAGGGGCCGGGAGCATGGCTACCTCCAGCCCCTCCCCAGCGGCTCCAGCCATGGGGATAGGACCCCCCCTTGGGGCTCCCAGGCTGGCACTAACCGTGCTGCAGCCTGGGCGGCCCCCACTCCCTGCAGAGACACCACCCTGGGTCCACCTGGCCCCCCTTCCCATGGCCTCCCTGCCCCAGCCAGAGGATCCAGCTGACCGGCCAGCCCTGGTAAATAACCACACGCCCAGGGCTGCGCAGGCTGTGGTGTGCCCGGTGCCCACTGCCCCGTATTGGGCCGGAGGGAAGCACGAGGAGCCGTGTGGTTTGGGGGACTTGTAGCCAGGACTCCTGGGTTCCCTCTTGCTGTGTGCCAGTGCCTCCCCCGGTGCCGGCTGCACCCAGTGCTGTGGACGCCCCTGGCGGCCTGCAGAGGGCAGCAGCTCCGCGCGCCTGGGCTGGGGGCCGCGGCTGCGCCGTACCATAGTTCAGTGCCTCCGGCGCTGTCCATTTCACTGGAATCTGCTTCATGCCTCCGGTGGAGGCGTAGACCCCGTCCTCCTCCTCCCGCGACATCCCGAAGTCACTGATCTTCAGCGAGTTCTTCTCCGTCACCAGGCAGTTGCGAGCCGCGAGGTCCCTGTGGAGGAACGGCTGAGCCCAGAGACCCCAGCCATGACCCACTCCTCACCCCACGGCAGGCCAAGGGCATGAGGGGCTTGGAGAAAGTCGACCCGCTTGAGACCCTGCCCAGCCCCAGTCCCTGGGGCACTAGGCCCAGCTGGCTACCACCGGGCAGAGAAGTCAGGGCGCTGGGCTCTGGTCTCAGCTCTCTGGGTGACCCAGCCCCATCTGTCACAGGGGCTGGGGACGTGCCCTTCCCTGGGAAGCCAGGGGGTGGAGGGCTGAGGAAACGTAGGGACCCCAGGCAGGGATGCTGCCAGGTCTCCAGGGGAGGCCCGGGCACTAACCCAGGGGGCCTTCCCAGCTCTCAGGACAGGGACTCGCTGGCAGACTATGGGCCCCGCACACTCAGGGGCCCCGATCACAGACAATGTCCTGGCAGTGCCCGGGGCCCTGATCTCAGCTGGGCTCTGGACGGCGCTCGGGGGCCCTGATCTTGGCCAGGCTCGGGGCAGCCCCAGGGCGCTCGGGGGCTCCAGTGTGGCCGGGGTCTCTGCATGCCGCAGCCATGCCCGGCACGGTGGCTGGCCGTGGGGAGCCGTGGCAGTGGGCTCACCGGTGGATGCAGTGCTTGCTCTCCAGGTACTCCATCCCCGCCGCGGCCGTCTCCGTCATCTTCAGCAGCTCCTTGGCCTTCAGCTGCTGCCCCTCGCTGCGCAGGAAGGTCAGGAAGTCCCCCCCTGTGGGGCAGGGGAGTGCTGACCTCAGGAGTTAGGGGTCGGGGCTGCAGGACCCCTTGGGGGAGGAGGGGCTGGGGGCCAGGCTGCGTGGGGGGGGCAGGACTCACCCTGCACCAGCTCCATGATGATGTAGATGGGCTGTTTCTGCGTGCAGACGCCGATGAGCCGGACGATGTTGGGGTGACTGTACTGCTTGAGGATCCTGGGGGCAGAGACGCCGGCCCGTCACCCCCGGCGCCACAGCCAGCAAGGGGACTTCTCTGTCACTACGTTCAACTCCCCCCTCGCCCTGGGCTTGGGGACCCCCTGGTCAGGTCTGGGGACAGAATCCTCAAAGCACTCCCCCCCCCCCCGACTGGCAAATGGCCCCCCAGGACAGAGCATGGTGCTGCGGGGCAAAGACGCGGCGCTAGGGGGCAGAGGCCCATGGCACTGGGCGGCACAGCGCGACGCTGGGGGGCAGATATCCACAGTGCTGGGGGGGCAGAGTGCGGTCCTGGGGGGCAGAGGCCCATGGCACAGGGGCTCCGTACAGACCTGGCTTCCTGCAGGAATTTGGCCTTGAGCTCCGGCGGGAGGGTTTCGCGGCAGGACTTCACAGCCACCGGGGTGTTGTCAGCGAGCAGGCGGCCGCTGAAAACCTCCCCGAAGTTCCCCTGGGGACAAAGCAAATGCACCAGCTGCCCCTGCCCCATCTCCGGAGTCCAGCCCAGCCGGCTCCCCCGCCTCGCCCGTCCTGCCCCTGCCCCGTCTCCGGAGTCCAGCCCAGCCGGCTCCCCCGCCTCGCCCGTCCTGCCCCTGCCCCGTCTCCGGAGTCCAGCCCAGCCCGCTCCCCCGCCTCGCCCGTCCTGCCCCTGCCCCGTCTCCGGAGTCCAGCCCAGCCGGCTCCCCCGCCTCGCCCGTCCTGCCCCTGCCCCGTCTCCGGAGTCCAGCCCAGCCCGCTCCCCCGCCTCGCCCGTCCTGCCCCTGCCCCGTCTCCGGAGTCCAGCCCAGCCGGCTCCCCCGCCTCGCCCGTCCTGCCCCTGCCCCGTCTCCGGAGTCCAGCCCAGCCGGCTCCCCCGCCTCGCCCGTCCTGCCCCTGCCCCGTCTCCGGAGTCCAGCCCAGCCGGCTCCCCCGCCTCGCCCGTCCTGCCCCTGCCCCGTCTCCGGAGTCCAGCCCAGCCGGCTCCCCCGCCTCGCCCGTCCTGCCCCTCCCCCGTCTCCGGAGTCCAGCCCAGCCGGCTCCCCCGCCTCGCCCGTCCTGCCCCTGCCCCGTCTCCGGAGTCCAGCCCAGCCGGCTCCCCCGCCTCGCCCGTCCTGCCCCTCCCCCGTCTCCGGAGTCCAGCCCAGCCGGCTCCCCCGCCTCGCCCGTCCTGCCCCTGCCCCGTCTCCGGAGTCCAGCCCAGCCGGCTCCCCCGCCTCGCCCGTCCTGCCCTCCCCCGTCTCCGGAGTCCAGCCCAGCCGGCTCCCCCGCCTCGCCCGTCCTGCCCCTGCCCCGTCTCCGGAGTCCAGCCCAGCCCGCTCCCCCGCCTCGCCCGTCCTGCCCCTGCCCCGTCTCCGGAGTCCAGCCCAGCCCGCTCCCCCGCCTCGCCCGTCCTGCCCCTGCCCAGTCTCCGGAGTCCAGCCCAGCCGGCTCCCCCGCCTCGCCCATCCTGCCCCTGCCCCGTCTCCGGAGTCCAGCCCAGCCGGCTCCCCCGCCTCGCCCATCCTGCCCCTGGCATCCCCAGATGCCTGCCAACGATTCCGGTCCCTCAACCTCCTCCCTGGGGACACCTGGGGCGCCGGCACTGGGAGCCACAGAGCGACAGCTGCCGGGAACCGAGGGGCCGGTTCTAACCCCAGATCGGTCCTCCCGTCCCGCAAGGGGCGCGGTGCCCGCGTGACCGGCTGGGCGAGGGTCAGCTCCAGGGTAACATATGGGGGAGCAGGGCGGTCGGTGGCCTGGCAGAGCTGCCAGGGGGCCCAGCTGGACGTCCCAGCCTCAGAGAGACCCTGGCACAGACAGCAGCCCTCCCCCCCCCCCCGCCCCGGGGGGCTCGTGGGTCCTGCCGGGCTCTGGCTGCACCAAGGGAAATAAGAAACCCCCCCCCCCCCCGACTAATCTGCATAGTAAACCTGCCTGCACCCCTCCCCCCTGTGATTCTGGGCCGGCTGCGCGCTTCCTCAGAGCAGTGCCCCAGCAATGCCGGGCCCTTGCCTGCCTGGGGGGCCACTCACCCCGCCCGATGCGCTCGCCCAGCACCACATCCTCGTGGTTCAGCACCCATTTGTCCTGACGAAGGAAGGTGAGAGTCAAAGAGCAGAAAGCTGTCCAGCACGGCCCCCAGCCCCCGGGGGAGCCCTTCCCCCATGGCACCCAGCCCTGGGGGAGCCCTTCCCCCACGGCACCCAGGCCCTGGGGGAGCCCTTCCCCCACGGCACCCAGCCCCCGGGGGAGCCCTTCCCCCACGGCACCCAGCCCCCGGGGGAGCCCTTCCCCCAGGGCACCCAGCCCGCCGGGGAGCCCCACACCCGTCATGCCCAGCCCCGGGAGCCGTGCAGTGGGGCCCGCGAGGTACCCGGGGGATGG
The DNA here is from genome assembly GCA_032164245.1 of Sternotherus odoratus. Lineage (NCBI taxonomy): Eukaryota > Metazoa > Chordata > Testudines > Kinosternidae > Sternotherus > Sternotherus odoratus. Next base: position 790,680 of record JAVMKO010000010.1, on the reverse strand, counting down.
GCTTGGCCAGGACGATTCCACTCTTCTTGGTGATGGGCTGCCGGGTCTGCAGGAAATGGTCGATGAGCAGCGGGATGGTGCGGAAGCCCTCGCCCTCCAAGCCGGTACATGTCCTGGAGCGAGGGAGGGGCTGGGATCTCACTACGAACCCCCCTCTATCCCCCCCGACCCCCTCTATCCCCCCCCTCGAACCCCCCTCTATCCCCCCCCCCCCGCCCTCCAGCCGGTACATGTCCTGGGAGCGAGGGAGGGGCTGGGATCTCCACTACGAACCCCCCTCTATCCCCCCCGACCCCCTCTATCCCCCCCCTCGAACCCCCCTCTATCCCCCCCCCCCGCCCTCCAGCCGGTACATGTCCTGGGAGCGAGGGAGGGGCTGGGATCTCACTACGAACTTGCCCTGCCCCCCAGCCCTGCTCACCCCCCCCCAACACACCACTATACACCCCACAGCCCAGCGTCCCCCCCCACGTCCTGGCCTGGCCGGGGAGCAGTGGGACCGTCTCTCTGGCTCTGGGGCCGGGATGCCCAGCCTGGGGGCGCGTTTGTGAGTGGCTGGGACGAGGGCCCAACGGGGCGCAGGGAGAGGCGGGAGACCCCCCGGAGGCCCCCGGCCCCACTCACCTCGCAGGCCTGGATGATGAAGTGCCGGGGCTGCCCGTCCCACAGGACGCTCAGCACCTGCTCCTGCTTGCCCTGGCTCTCCCGCACCAGGAAGTCCCCCGCAGTGCTGGAGCAGGGTCTGCACCTCCGCCCGGGGGACCAGGCCGTGGTACCAGGCCTGCTGGCACAGGGGCTTCTGCAGCTCGGGCAGCAGCGGCAGGGGGGGGCGGCACCTGGGAGACACAGACGGGGGTGAGGGGGAGTCGGGGCCCTGCACCCCACTTCCGGGGGTTCCCCGGGACTCTGTCAGCCGGAGAACAGAAGGTTTATTAGGGGCGACAGGGACACAATCCAACTCCGAGCTTGTCCGTACAAACAGGACCCCTCTGTCGGGTCCTTCTGGGGGGCAGGGAGATGAGACCCAGACCTGGGGGCTCCCTCCTCTTCCCCAGCCAGCTTCTAACCCCCCAAAACTGCCTCGTATCCCTCTTCCCCCCGGCCTTTGTCCGGGTTCCCCCTCAGAAGGTCTCACCTCTCCCAACCCCTCTTCGGGCTCAGGTGACAGCCTCAGGGATCTTCCTGCCCAGTCCCAGTGACCCCCCCAAATCCGCCCCCCAGGCCTCCTCCATGCTGCGTCCCAGCCGGGACCCCCGTCAGCCCGCACAGGGGGCTGCCAGAGCAGCGGGTGCAGCAGGACATCCCGGCCCCCTTCCAGGCGGGCGACAGGGGGGGACAAAGGGGACAACTGTACCGGGCCCCGGACTTAAGGGGGGCCCCCGATGCTCGGACCCCTGCAGAGGCGCGGCTGACCGCGTGCAATCCCCGGGGGGCGCGCCGCCGCGCCACCCCAGCGCTGCGCTGTAGACAAGAGCCCGCATGCACCGCACCGCACCGCACGGCTGACGGGCCGGCAGACTCCGACCACAGCGGGGCCGGGGGAAGCGCGCCCGGCCGTGCCGGCCTGGTGGTGTGCGGCGCCGAAAAGGGGTCAAGGGGAGCCGGCCCCACTCGGGGGATGGTGGCTCCGGGGGGCCTTTGGGCAGGCGGGTGGGCTCTGCCTCGGGAGGTTCATTCATCGGCGGGGCTGGGGGGCAGGCGGGGGGGGGGGGGGGCGCCGCTGGGCTGGGGGGGGCCCAAACGATCACAGTAGGGGGCCCCAAAATTTCTGTCGCTGGCCCTGCCCCCTTCTCCCAGACAGACTGCGGGGAGGAGGGGAGGTGACATGGGGGAGGAGAGGGCAGGAAGGGTGGGGGCAGGCAGGGGAATGGGGGAGGAGAGGGCAGGCAGTGGTGCAGGGAGAGGGGGAGGGGGAAGCAGTGGACGGGGAGGCAGTGGTGCAGGGGAGAGGGGAGGGGGAAGCAGTGGGACGGGGGAGGCAGAGTGGTGCAGGGGAGAGGGGAGGGGGAAGCAGTGGAACGGGGGAGGCAGGTGGTGCAGGGAGAGGGGAGGGGGAAGCAGTGGGACGGGGGAGGCAGTGGTGCAGGGAAGGGAAAGCATGTGGGGAGGGGGAGGGGAGGCAGTGGCACAGGAGAGGGGTGGAGTGGGGGAGGGGAGGGGAGGCAGTTATGTAGGGGAGGGGCAGAGGGAGGGAGGGGAGGCAGCGATGCGGGGGAGGGGAGGCAGCGACGCGGGGGGGGGGGATACTCACCGAGTACTTGGGGCGAGATGCCCGAGATGTGGCTCCGAGGGTCTCCAGGGCGCTGGCTCCGGGACGCTCCTGCTCCTGCTCCTGCCGAGGAGGGGGGGTAGCACCCACATTTCTTAGCAAGGCCAGTGCCCTGGACAGCCCTGGTCCCCGAGTGTCCACACGGCAGGGCGCTGGGGGGGCAGAGCACGGGAGGTGTTGGGGCACAGGGTGCTGTGAGGGATGGCTGGAGGGGGGGAGCGCAGGGGGGGGGCTGGTGCAGCGGGGGGATGCACTCACTGTGGGGGGGGGGCTGTTGTCCTGCAGGGGCAGAGCAGGACACTGGAGGGGGGCAAGGGGTGCTGGGGCTGGCGCAGTGGGGGGGTCACAGCGGGGACGCGCTCACCGTGGCAGAGGGGGGGTGTCGTCCTGCAGCGGCAGGGCGGGGGGGGCAGTACAGGGTGCTGGGGGGTCACAGGCAGGGCGGGGGGGCAGTACAGGGTGCTGGGGGGGCACAGTGGGGACGCGCTCACCGTGGCAGGGGGAGGGCGTCGTCCTGCAGCGGCAGGGCTGGGGGGGCAGTACAGGGTGCTGGGGGGTCACAGCGGGGACGCGCTCACCGTGGCAGGGGGGGCGTCGTCCTGCAGCGGCAGGGCTGGGGGGGGGGGCAGTACAGGGTGCTGGGGGGCACAGCGGGGACGCGCTCACCGTGGCAGGGGGGGCGTCGTCCTGCAGCGGCAGGGCTGGGGGGGGCAGTACAGGGTGCTGGGGGGGCACAGCGGGGACGCGCTCACCGTGGCAGAGGGGGGGGCGTCGTCTGCAGCGGCAGGGCTGGGGGGGGGGCAGTACAGGGTGCTGGGGGGGCACAGCGGGGACGCGCTCACCGTGGCAGGGGGGGGCGTCGTCCTGCAGCGCAGGGCTGGGGGGGGGCAGTACAGGGTGCTGGGGGGGCACAGCGGGGACGCGCTCACCGTGGCAGGGGGGGCGTCGTCCTGCAGCGGCAGGGCTGGGGGGGGCAGTACAGGGTGCTGGGGGGGGCACAGCGGGGACGCGCTCACCGTGGCAGAGGGGGGGGGCGTCGTCCTGCAGCGGCAGGGCTGGGGGGGGGGCAGTACAGGGTGCTGGGGGGGGCACAGCGGGGGACGCGCTCACCGTGGCAGGGGGGGCGTCGTCCTGCAGCGGCAGGGCTGGGGGGGGGGCAGTACAGGGTGCTGGGGGGGCACAGCGGGGACGCGCTCACCGTGGCAGAGGGGGGGGGCGTCGTCCTGCAGCGGCAGGGCGGGGGGGGGGCAGTACAGGGTGCTGGGGGGGCACAGCGGGGACGCGCTCACCGTGGCAGGGGGTGGGGGCGTCGTCCTGCAGCGGCAGGGCGGGGGGGGGCGGGCGGGAGCCCAGCCGGTCCAGTGTGCGGCTCAGCACGTCCCGCTGGGCCTGCAGCTTGGCCTGGGCGCAGAGCGAGACCTGGAACTGCAGCTGGGCCGCGTGCAGGCGCCTGGCGCCGCCCCAACAGGGTGAACCCTGCACCGGACAGCGAGAGGCGCCGCTCAGAGCGGGCGGGCCTGGCCAGAGCCCCCCCACTGCACCCCCAGAGCCCCCCGCTTCCCCTGGTGCCCCAGAGCCCCCCACAGCTCGCCACTACGCCCAGAGCCCCCCTGCTCCCCCAGAGCCCCCCACTGCACCCCCAGAGCCCAACCACTATGCCCCAGAGCCCCCCGCTCCCACCAGAGCCCCCCACTGCACCCCCAGAGCCCCCCCAACCCCCCAGAGCTCCCCACTGCACCCCCCAGAACCCCCCACTGCACCCCCCAGAACCCCCCACCCCCCCAGAGCTCCCCACTGCACCCCCAGAGCCCTCCACTGCACCCCCAGAGCCCCCCACTATGCCCAGAGCTCCCCACTGCACCCCCAGAACCCCCCACTGCACCCTAGAACCCCCCACTGTGCCCCAGAGCTTGCCACTATGCCCAGAGCCCCCGCTCTCCCAGAGCCCCCAACTGCCCCCCAGAGCCCCCCACCCCCCAGAGCTCCCCACCCACCCAGAGCTCCCCACTGTGTCCACAGAGGCCCCCCCCCCCGCCCTCCTTGAGCTCTCCCCAGCTCCCCCACCGCTCTCGGGGTCCCACGCTCTGCTCCTCGCTCAGGAGCTCAGCCTGCAGGGTCCTGGACTCGCTGCCCTTTGCTGCTCATGGTCTCCGTGGCTGTGGCTAGTTCCTCCTCCAGGGCCGTCAGGCTGCAAGAGACAGCGCCAGCTAGCCCGGGGGGTTCAGGAACCAGCGCCAGCTAGCCCCGGGGGGTTCAGGAACCAGCGCCAGCTAGCCCGGGGGGTTCGGGAACCAGCGCCAGCTAGCCCGGGGGGTTCAGGAACCAGCGCCAGCTAGCCTGGAAAGTCCCCTGCCGCACCTGACACGCCCTGTGTCACGGGGGTGAGGGGGAGTCGGGGCCCTGCACACCCCACTTCCCTGGGTTCCCCGGGACTCTGTCAGCCGGAGAACAGAAGGTTTATTAGGGGCGACAGGGACACAATCCAACTCCGAGCTTGTTCGTACAAACAGGACCCCTCTGTCGGGTCCTTCTGGGGGCAGGGAGATGAGACCCAGACCTGGGGGCTCCCTCCTCTTCCCCAGCCAGCTCCTCACTCCAAACCCCTGGTGTGTCTCACAGCCCCCCCCCCCCCCCTTGTCCAGTTTGCTGGGCAGGGTGTCACCTGGTCCAACCCCCCTCGGGGCTCAGCTTACAGCCTCAGGGATCTTCCCGCCCATCCCCAATGGACAGTCCCAGGGAACCACCCCCCTCCTGCTGTGTCACACCCCCAGAGGTTCGGGAGCCAGTTACTGGCTGCCCTGGGGGTCCCTGCCAGGCCTGACACCCCAGGGGGTTCAGGAGCCAGTGCTGCAGCCCTCCCAGGGCCCCTCGCAGCCCGGTGTGGCCCATGCCCTGTACACACGTGTGCTGCACGCTCTCTATCGTCAGCTCGTTCAGCTGCAGCTCGCCGGCCTCCAGGCTCTCGCTCTCCTCCAGCAGGCTCTCGTCGAAGGTCGCCCTGGGCGGGATCTCGTTCACACTCCTAGGGGGACAGGGCTCTGAGCGCCGGGACTGCCCACTGCCTTCCTGGGCCCTGCCCTGCCAGCGGAGGATCCCCAGGGGACAGGGCTCTGAGCGCCGGGACTGCCCACTGCCTTCCTGGGCCCTGCCCTGCCCGCGGAGGATCCCCAGGGGACAGGGCTCTGAGCGCCGGGACTGCCCACTGCCTTCCTGGGCCCTGCCCTGCCAGCGGAGGATCCCCAGGGGACAGGGCTCTGAGCGCCGGGACTGCCCACTGCCTTCCTGGGCCCTGCCCTGCCAGCGGAGGATCCCCAGGGGACAGGGCTCTGAGCACCGGGACTGCCCACTGCCTTCCTGGGCCCTGCCCTGCCCGCGGAGGATCCCCAGGGGACAGGGCTCTGAGCGCCGGGACTGCCCACTGCCTTCCTGGGCCCTGCCCTGCCAGCGGAGGATCCCCAGGGGACAGGGCTCTGAGCGCCGGGACTGCCCACTGCCTTCCTGGGCCCTGCCCTGCCAGCGGAGGATCCCCAGGGGACAGGGCTCTGAGCGCCGGGACTGCCCACTGCCTTCCTGGGCCCCTGCCCTGCCAGCGGAGGATCCCCAGGGGACAGGGCTCTGAGCACCGGGACTGCCCACTGCCTTCCTGGGCCCTGCCCTGCCCGCGGAGGATCCCCAGGGGACAGGGCTCTGAGCGCCGGGACTGCCCACTGCCTTCCTGGGCCCTGCCCTGCCAGCGGAGGATCCCCAGGGGACAGGGCTCTCAGCGCCGGGACTGCCCACTGCCTTCCTGGGCCCTGCCCTGCCAGCGGAGGATCCCCAGGGGACAGGGCTCTGAGCGCCGGGACTGCCCACTGCCTTCCTGGGCCCTGCCCTGCCAGCGGAGGCCACCCCCTGGGCTCTGACAAAGGGGAATTGTCTGGGATGTTTATGAAGCTTGTAGGTGCCTCAGTTTCCCTCACGCTTTGCATTGCTGCCCAGTGCGGCAACTGTGCCACGTTGGCTCTTGGGGGCAGTGCAGGCCACGAGGGGAGGGTGTGGCCGGCGGTCGGGGCCGGGAACCCGCTGAAAGCGACCTGGGGCCGGAACGGGATCCCAGAGACCAGGACCTAGCAAACCAGGCCAGCGGGAGGAGGGAGACCCCAGCTGAGAACAGGGGCCTGGGACAGGCAGGGCAGAGTGGGCTCTGGGGAAGGGGCACCGAGGAGCCTGGCAGGGGCATTGCGCTGGGGTGACCCTTAGCATTCCTGTCCTCAGGCCTCCCAACGCAACTCCCGGTGGGACCCTTGACCCCGGCTCCCCAGGGCGCAGGCGGCTGGAGCCAAGGAGGCGGGGGCCGGGGGGGGCAAAGCAGGGCCCTCGGGGGCGGCTCCGAGCCGGGAGGTACCTGTGCTGCTGGAGGAAGCTGTCGTACTCGGTGGCGGGGTCGATGGCCTCGATGGCGCGGCTGATCTCCTGGTGCACGGAGCCCACCTCGTCCTGAGCCAAGCTGCTCACCTCGGCGTACTCCTGCAGGATCTCCTTCCTGGGGGGCACAGGCACCCGGCTCGGACCAGCCCCCCCGCCAGGCCTGGCACCGCCCTGAGCCGTCCCCCTGGGGCTGCACACGGGCCCTGTTCCTGACGTCTAATAAACCTGTTTTACTGGCTGGCAGTGAGTCATTGCTCGGGGGCCCCACAAGCCCCCCCTTATCTGCGCCCCTCCCCCCATTGCTCGGGGGCCCCACAAGCCCCTCACTACCTGGGGGTTTGACTAAAGGCAGCAGCGTCTCCCCCCTTTCCCTCTGCAGTGGCCGGTCACGTGGGCACGTTGCCACCTTGCATGGTGCTTTGCGTGACCTTGCCCCAGGCACCGGGGCAGGCTCAGTGGCTAGGCCTGGCACCCTGACCTGCAGGGCCCTCAGCATGTCCCCCAGGGGCCCCGGCTGCCTGGCCTCAGCTCTTGGGGCCCAGCCCCTGGGCCAAGGCAGATTTGAAAGGCAGCTCAGGGACAGAGGGGCCCCTAGGGAGTGGGGTGTGCCGGCGGCGGGGGCGGGGTGTGCCGGCGGCGGGGGTGGGGTGTGCCGGCGGTGGTTACTGGGTGTGCCGGCGGAGGGGGTGGGGTGTGCCGGCGGTGGTTACTGGATGTGCCGGCAGTTGGCGGCGGGGTGTGCCGGCGGCGGGGGCGGGGTGTGCCGGCGGCGGGGGCGGGGTGTGCCGGCGGTGGTTACTGGGTGTGCCGGCAGCGGGGGTGGGGTGTGCCGGTGGCGGGGGCGGGGTGTGGCGGGGGCGGGGTGTGCCAGCGGTGGTTACTGGGTGTGCCGGCGGCGGTTACTGGGTGTGCCGGCGGTGGTTACTGGGTGTGCCGGCGGTGGTTACTGGGTGTGCCGGCGGCGGGGGTGGGGTGTGCCGGCGGCGGGGGTGGGGTGTGCCGGCGGCGGGGGTGGGGTGTGCCGGCGGTGGTTACTGGGTGTGCCGGCGGCGGGGGTGGGGTGTGCCGACGGTGGTTACTGGGTGTGCCGGCGGCGGGGGCGGGGTGTGCCGGCGGTGGTTACTGGGTGTGCCGGCGGCGTGGGCGGGGTGTGCCGGCGGCGGGGGCGGGGTATGCTGGTGGCGGGGGGTGCCGGCGGCGGGGTGCCCATGCCGGGCCAGGGCTCTTACAGGACGAGCGCCATCTCCTGGTGCAGGCCGTGCAGGGAGCGGTGCAGCGCGGGCAGCGCCTGCTGGAAGAGCAGCGTATGGTGGAGCTCGGCGGCCCGCAGGCCCAGCACGTACTGGTTGTGCAGGGCGTAGAGCTTCCACAGGCTGCGCACGTACTTCTCCTTGGCCTTGTCCCGGTCCCTGTCTGCGGGAGAGCGGCAGCTGGGGCAGGCTGGGGAGAGGCGCCCGACTCCCCGCGGCTCCGCTCAGCGGCACCCGGAAGGGGCTCATGGCTAAGACAGGCTCCCGGCTCCCAAAACCACCCGCCACGTCCCTGGGGCAGCCAGGGACCGGGGACTCTGCGCGCTGCCTCTGCTCCCAGTGCCGGCTCCGCAGCTCCCACTGGCCAGGAATTGCGACCAATGGGAGCTGCAGGGGGCGGGGTCTGTGGGTGTGAAGGCAGCAAGCACTGTGCACAGTTGCCTGGCTGCCCATGTGCCTAGGGGCTGCAGAGACCTGGGGGCCACTTCCTTGGAGCCACGGTAAGCGCCGCCAGGACCACGAACCCCAACCCCCCAGCCCAGCCTGGAGTCTCCTCCTGCACCCCAAACCCCTCATCCTCGGGGGGGCCCTGCTCTCCACCCTGGTGAAAACGAATGAGGGTTGGGGAGAGCAAGTGATTTTGTGTGATCAGGGAGCGCAGTCGGGGGGACTGGCCAGCGGGGTCGCGGCCCAGCAGAGCAGGCCAGGACGAAGTGGGTGGGGATTTTCCCCTGGGATGTCGTACGTGAGTCTGACTGTTTTGCAGGAATGTGGTGTGTGCCTCAGTTTCCCTGTGTATTGCACCAGTGTCTAGGTGGTGGGAATAAGCGTGCGAGAGCTGTGGGGGGGGGGATGCCAGGGATGCCCCCCCTGAAGGGGGATGCGACCAGGTGACTCTGGCCGAAAGGTCAGAGGAGGAGCAATGGGGAAGGAGTTGGTCTCGGCTGGGCTGGGTCCAGGGGGAGGGCTGAGCCCTGGCTCTGGGCTCCCCTCCCCCCAAGATGGGCTCGGCTGAAAGGCCCTGATTTCTGTGCTAACGAGTTCCTGTCGTCTAATGAACCTTGTTCCTCCGGCTGGCTGAGAGTCAGGTCTGACTGTGGAGTGGGGTGCAGACCCAAGGGCTCCCCCAGGAGCGCCTGTGCGGGCTCACTGGGGGGACGCGCATGGAGGGGCAGGGGATGCTGAGTGCTCCGGGGTCAGACCCAGGAAGGTGGAAGCCGGGTGAGATTCGCTCACAGAGAGGAGGCTCCCCAGAGTCCTGCCCGGCGCCGTGGGGAGCAATTCAGAGCATCACCCCGGGACTCTGCTGGCAGCTGGAGCCAGGGGGTGGCAGAGCTCCAGGGAGCTTGGGGGTCAGGCCTGGCCTTACCCCTAGCAGCTCCATTGCCTGCACCCCGGACAGCCCCTCAATGGCATCCCCCAGCTCAGGGGGCAGCGTGGGGCTGGGCACCCACCTTTGCTGGCCTCCTGGAACTTGCGCTTGGCCTGGGCACTGTCCCGGGCCAGGCTCCGGTACTGCGACTTCAGCTTCTCCAGCTCCTGCTGGCTCGTCTGTGAATGACACCGAAACATTTGGGGTGAGGGCGTCACCCCCTGCGCCCCACAGCAGAGCTGGGCAGAGCCCCAAGGGGGGTGACTCGGGGACAGAGACCAGAGCGGTGATGGGGGACAGAGCTGGGGGAGATAGTGGAGGGTAGGAAGAGTCAGGAGGATGCTGTGGGGGCCAGGCAGAGCCAGGGGGAGTCCTGGGGGGGGGTGAGCAGAGCCAGGTTGGAGGGTCTGGGGGGGCAGGGCAGAGCTGTGGGGTGGGGGCAGTGCCAGGGGGAGATAGTGGGGGGGGGTGAGCAGAGCCAGGCGGAGGGCTGGGGGGGGGCAGGGCAGAGCTGGGGGGGCAGTGCCAGGGGGAGATAATGGGGGGGGGTGAGCAGAGCCAGGCGGAGGGCTGGGGGGGGGCAGGGCAGAGCTGGGGGGGGCAGTGCCAGGGGGAGATAATGGGGGGGGGTGAGCAGAGCCAGGCGGAGGGCTGGGGGGGGCAGGGCAGAGCTTGGGGGGCAGTGCCAGGGGGAGATAGTGGGGGGGGTGAGCAGAGCCAGGCGGAGGGCTGGGGGGGGGCAGGGCAGAGCTGGCAGAGAGGCGGCCAGAGTGAGAGGCAGCGCTTGGCTCTGTGGGCAGCCCGGGAATGAGGGTGCCAGGCCCCAGTTGCCCCAGGCCGAAGGGCGTCTCCTGGGTGAGGAAACACCCCGGCCCATGGCAGGGGGGGGCCTCACGCCCACCACTCCACGCTGCCCACAGGGGCGGGGGGGCCACTGGGGGCCCGGCTGGGGCCCCTCCTACCCTGACGTAGTCCTGGCTCAACTGCTGCCACTGCTCGCTGTAGGCCTTGCGGAGCTGCTGCTTGTCCCGGATCAGCAGGCTCAGCTTGGCCAGGGGCCCGGCGGCCAGGTCCTCCGCGTGGCGCCGCAGGATTTGGCTCAGCACCTCCGTCTGGTTCGCCAGCACCCACCAGGACTGCAGGAGAGGGGAGAGCTCAGGGGGCCGGCAGCAAGGGAGCATGGAGGGGAGTCTGGGGACTGGGGGCTGGGGGCATGGAGGGGAGTCAGGGGGCTGGGAGCATGGGGGGGAGTCTGGGGGCTGGGAGCATGGAGGGGAGTCAGGGGGCTGGGAGCATGGGGGGGAGTCTGGGGGCTGGGAGCATGGGGGGGAGTCTGGGGGCTGGGAGCATGGGGGGGAGTCTGGGGGCTGGGAGCATGGGGGGGGAGTCTGGGGGCTGGGAGCATGGGGGGGGAGTCTGGGGGCTGGGAGCATGGGGGGGAGTCTGGGGGCTGGGAGCATGGGGGGGAGTCTGGGGGCTGGGAGCATGGAGGGGAGTCAGGGGGCTGGGAGCATGGGGAGTCAGGGGGCTGGGAGCATGGGGGGGAGTCTGGGGGCTGGGAGCATGGGGGGGAGTCTGGGGGCTGGGAGCATGGGGGGGAGTCTGGGGGCTGGGAGCATGGGGGGGGAGTCTGGGGGCTGGGAGCATGGGGGGGGAGTCTGGGGGCTGGGAGCATGGGGGGGGAGTCTGGGGGCTGGGAGCATGGGGGGAGTCTGGGGGCTGGGAGCATGGGGGGAGTCTGGGGGCTGGGAGCATGGGGGGGAGTCAGGGGGCTGGGAGCATGGGGGGGAGTCAGGGGGCTGGGAGCATGGGGGGGAGTCTGGGGGCTGGGGGCATGGGGGGGAGTCTGGGGGCTGGGGGCATGGGGGGGGAGTCAGGGGGCTGGGAGCATGGGGGGGAGTCAGGGGGCTGGGAGCATGGGGGGGAGTCAGGGGGCTGGGAGCATGGGGGGGAGTCTGGGGGCTGGGAGCATGGGGGGGAGTCTGGGGGCTGGGAGCATGGGGGGGAGTCTGGGGGCTGGGAGCATGGGGGGGAGTCTGGGGGCTAGGGGCATGGGGGGGAGTCTGGGGGCTAGGGGCATGGGGGGGAGTCTGGGGGCTGGGGGCATGGGGGGAGTCTGGGGGCTGGGGGCATGGAGGGGAGTCTGGGGGCTGGGAGCATGGGGGGGAGTCTGGGGGCTGGGAGCATGGGGGGAGTCAGGGGGCTGGGAGCATGGGGGGGAGTCAGGGGGCTGGGAGCATGGGGGGGAGTCAGGGGGCTGGGAGCATGGGGGGGAGTCAGGGGGCTGGGAGCATGGGGGGGAGTCAGGGGGCTGGGAGCATGGGGGGGAGTCTGGGGGCTGGGAGCATGGGGGGGGAGTCTGGGGGCTGGGGGCATGGGGGGGAGTCAGGGGGCTGGGAGCATGGGGGGGGAGTCTGGGGGCTGGGGGCATGGGGGGGAGTCTGGGGGCTGGGGGCATGGGGGGGGAGTCTGGGGGCTGGGGGCATGGGGGGAGTCTGGGGGCTGGGAGCATGGAGGGGAGTCTGGGGGCTGGGAGCATGGAGGGGAGTCTGGGGGCTGGGGGGATGGGGGGGAGTCTGGGGGCTGGGGGCATGGGGGGGAGTCAGGGGGCTGGGGGCATGGGGGGGAGTCAGGGGGCTGGGGGCATGGGGGGGAGTCAGGGGGCTGGGGGCATGGGGGGGAGTCAGGGGGCTGGGGGCATGGGGGGGAGTCTGGGGGCTGGGGGCATGGGGGGGAGTCAGGGGGCTGGGAGCATGGGGGGGAGTCAGGGGGCTGGGGGCATGGGGGGGAGTCTGGGGGCTGGGGGCATGGGGGGAGTCTGGGGGCTGGGAGCATGGAGGGGAGTCTGGGGGCTGGGAGCATGGAGGGGAGTCTGGGGGCTGGGGGCATGGGGGGGAGTCTGGGGGCTGGGGGCATGGGGGGGGAGTCTGGGGGCTGGGGGCATGGGGGGGAGTCAGGGGGCTGGGGGCATGGGGGGGGAGTCTGGGGGCTGGGAGCATGGGGGGGAGTCTGGGGGCTGGGAGCATGGGGGGGGAGTCAGGGGGCTGGGAGCATGGGGGGGGAGTCTGGGGGCTGGGAGCATGGGGGGGGAGTCTGGGGGCTGGGGGAATGGGGGGGAGTCTGGGGGCTGGGGGAATGGGGGGGAGTCTGGGGGCTGGGAGCATGGGGGGAGTCTGGGGGCTGGGAGCATGGGGGGGAGTCAGGGGGCTGGGAGCATGGGGGGGGGCGTGCCCGTTCCCCCAGCTCCTCCTTTGCCTCCCCCAGCTGGGCTCACAGCCCGCCCCTCGGCACACCAGCGCCCCGGACTGCACAGCGCGGTGCCCCGCTGCCAAGGGACCCCAGCCGGTGCATTTGGGCTGCGGTTCCCCATGGGCTGGAGGCAGGGCTGGCCCAGTCCCCCCGTCTGTCTGTGCCGCGGGGCTCAGGGCCGGGGGGCTGGGCGCACAGCTGACCCCGGGGCGGCTCCCACCTGGCTGATCTGGCTCTTGTAGTCCCCCGGCGGGGGCTGCCCGAAGGCCTCCTGCTTCTCCAGCTGGCAGAAGGCGCCGTGCAGCAGGGCCGCGTACTCCCGGTCGCTCTTGGCGCGCTGCACCATCCACTTCTTCATCAGCTCCAGCAGCCGCAGCTCCGCGTCCTGCAGCCGCAGCAGGGCGCTGTGGGCCTGGGGGCCGCACAGCTCCGTCCCCAAGCCCATGGCGCCGGCCCGGAGCCCCCGCGGCAGGGGGGCGATGCTGCTGGAGGCGACAGTAGAAGAGTCTTCCCCGGGCCCTGGGTGTGAACCCTACACCCCAGAGCGCCCCCCGCTCCCCGGCCCCACGCCTGCCGCAGCTCCCCCCGCTCAGAGCCTGGCTCATGTCCCTTTTCCAGCTTCCCTCTCCCGCCCCGCTTTTGGGGAGTTCCAGAGTCCCCAGTGGACAGCTGCCCCCACACCCGGCCCCCACAGGGGGGTCTGGCCGTGCAGCTCGGGGGGGGAGGGGATCTGGTCGTGGGGTTTGTAGCTCAGTGACCACCCTGGTCTGTGGGTTCTCCGGGGACCTGACCAGCTGGACCGGCGACACTTGTACACAGCCCCACAAAATCTGATTCCCAATTCAAATGGGTGGAAGGTGTTCGCCTCACGGCGCAGCCAGGCGAGAGCCGCTCACAGGGCTGCTCCGAGGTCACCGCAGCCAGGCGGGAGCCGCTCACAGGGCTGCTCCGAGGTCACCGGCAGGAAGTGGTGGGTCACAAATAGACTCTGGTTTTGCTGCTACTCGCTGAGCCCCACACAGCGTGAGGCGGGGCTGCTCCCCTCCCCCAAGCTGTCCCGGAGCGCCCGGGCGATGGTCTGGAACCGCTCCCTAGGAAGCCAGACCGGACTCCGGGTGGAGGGTCCCTTCTCCGTACACAGCCTGTTTCCCAGGCCAGGAGCTTCAGGGGTCCCCACTTCCACCTTCCTGGGTCTGACCTCGGAGCATTCAGCACCTTCTGCCCCTCCGTGCGCTTCCCCCAGCAAGCCCGCCTGGGCGGGGTCCTGGGGGAGCCCATGGGTTCTGCACCCCAAATCCACAGTCAAACGTGACTCTCAGCCAGCCAGCAGAATAGACGGTTTATTTGAGATGTCAGGAACCATCCAACTCACAGCTTCTCAGTCTCAACAGGGCCCCTCCGTCAGGCCTTTCTTGGGTGCCAGGAGGTGAGACCCAGATTCTGGGCTCCTGCTTCCTCCTCAGGTTTATTCGATGACTTCTATCTGGTCTAACACAGACCATGCAGCGAGCGAGCGTGAGCCCTCCGCTGGATCCATCTTGGGGCTAGAGAGCGAGTTCGCTGCTCTCCCCTTCCCAGCTAGACCCAGACTGTCTCAACCCCCTCTAGCCACTCCCTGCTCTCCTTTGTCCCTTTCCCGGGCTTCAGGTATCACCTGACCTCCCTCCAACATATTCAGCTGACCTCCCTCCCCCACCTGGGGTCAGGTTACAGCTTCACCCATTAACACCTGCAGTGGCTTTGCTTTGCATCAGCCTCACGTTCCCCTCCCTCCACATAGATGCCCAAGAAATGCATAGGGAAACTGAGGCACACACACAGCACTCCCACTTCGTCACACAAGCCTCCAGGGTCTGGACTCACTGGAGGGGGCTGCAGTCCTTGGCTCTCCAGGGAATACTGCCGGGCTGGGCTGGGCCCCACAGCCCCGGGGCAGGATGAGCTGGGGGAGGCGGGGGGGACAGGGTGTGCCCCACCTATCCTTGGCGGCCATGGCGAAGGGCTGGGAGCCCAGGGGCCCAAACTTGCCAAGCTCAGGGGGGAGGGAGGGGAGAAGACCTGGCCCCAGGGGGCTGAGAGGGGAGAGCAGCTCACCAGCAAGTGAGAGGCAGCCCAAGGGGTGAGGAGGTGGCAGGCAGAACCCTGGTACCCCAGCCCCCTGGGCAGCCCAGCCCAGGCCTACGGGGCTCCTGGACTTTCGCCAATGCATTGGGGCAGCCCCTCTGTACCGCTCTGGGACCCGGTCTATGGGGCACTGGGGTGGGGGGAGGCCCCTCTGTACCGCTCTGGGACCCGGTCTATAGGGCACTGGGGTGGGGGGAAGCCCCTCTGGGGGGCCCTGTCTATAGGGCAGTGGGGTGGGGGGAGGCCCCTCTGTACCGCTCTGGGACCCGGTCTATAGGGCACTGGGGTGGGGGGAGGCCCCTCTGTGCCGCTCTGGGACCCGGTCTATAGGGCAGTGGGGTGGGGGGAGGCCCCTCTGTACCGCTCTGGGACCCGGTCTATAGGGCACTGGGGTGGGGGGAAGCCCCTCTGGGGGGCCCTGTCTATAGGGCACTGGGGTGGGGGGAAATCGCTCTGCACCGCTCTGGGGTCCTGTCTACAAGGCACCGTGGGGCAGGGAGCCCCCTGTTCTGCACAGGCACCTGCTGGCATAGGGCCCTGCGGACCTGCTCCCCGAGGAGAGGGGTCAGGGCTGCCGTGGCTGCTGGGGAGGCAGGACCCGGGCTGGGGCGCAGAAGGAGGCAGGAGGGGGGACTCGGGTTGACTTGCTCCAACTGGAGCCGGCTGGGCGGGAGTCATGTCCCCAGCACGGCCCCCTCTGAACTCAGTGCTCAGGAGGGAGCGAAGCCAGCGTGAGCCCCTCTGCAGGGCAGGCGGGGACGGGAGGGGCTGGGCGCTACGGGACCAGGCTGAGAAAGGGCACCCCGCCCCGGCGCTGACTCACATGTCTGCAGCCCCAGGTAAGCAGGGGAGCCCCGTGAATCCCGTGTGGTGCTGGGCCCCCCGGCTGGGCTCCCGGCTCGGCGCTGGGCTCCCCGGCTCGGCGCTGGGCTCCCCGGCTCGGCTCCCTGGTTGGGCGCTGGGCTCCCCGGCTGGGCTCCCCGGCTGGGCGCTGGGCTCCCCGGCTCGACGCTGGGCTCCCCGGCTCAGCTCCCTGGTTGGGCGCTGGGCTCCCCGGCTGGGCTCCCCGGCTGGGCGCTGGGCTCCCCGGCTGGGCTCCCCGGCTCGGCGCTTGGCTCTCCGGCTGGGCCCTGGGCTCCCTGGTTGGGCGCTGGGCCACCTGGCTGGGCGCTGGGCTCCCCGGCTGGCCGCTGGGCTCCCCGGCTCGGCTCCCAGCTCGGCACTGTCACTGGCCTGGACCCTGCGCGAACCCAGCTGAGAAAGAGGAAGAGGAAACACAGCACTGACCAGCACACGATTGCGAGATTTCCCGCACTTCCTGCTCTGTTCCCAGCCCCCAGCTGCGCGCTCAGCCCTGCAGAGACGAGTGGGGGGATCGGGATCACCCTGGGTCCCGCCAAGACCTGCCAATGCCTCCCCCCCCCCCGCCCAGTATTCCGTGGGGCTCCAGGGAATACTGCTGGGCCCCACAGCCCTGGGGCAGGGTGAGCTGTGGACAGCAGGGGGGTCCAGGGTGCCCCCTTCTTCAGCCCCGAGTCACCCCCAAGCACTGCTCTGGTCCTGGACAGCCGGACAGCCGTGCTCCCAAACCAGCCCCAGGGGCCAGGGCAGCAGGGCTCCCGCCGGCTCCACCAGCCCAGGGCTCCACAGCTCAGCCCTCCCCTGCTCCCTCCAGCGGGCTCTAGGGACCCTCCCAGCCCGTGCCTGGCCACACTCAGCCCTTCCTGTAACCCCCCCGTCCCACTGCCCTCTTCAGTCAGCCAATGGGACCGCCGAGCCTGCAGCTGGGGCAGGATCCTGGGGGCGGGTCTCAGGGACTCACAGGTCCTGCTCACTCCAGGCCCCCTGCGGTCCATAGGGTGACTCCCCTCCAGTGAGACAGCCCTTCTCGGGGGCCACTCTCTCCCCAGGTTCAGCCCCTCCACCTCTCTGAGCCCTAGCTCACCTGTCTGCCATGGGCCCCTCTGGGAGTCCCCTCGCTCGGGACCCCCGGGGCCTCCACCCCCGAAGGGGACGATGCCCCCGTTCTCTAGACCGGAGTGACTCTCAGACAGTGTAAAACAGGTTTATTGAGCTGTGACAAAGTGGGAGTACTGTGTGTGTGTGCCTCAGTTTCCCCTATGCATTTCTTAAGTGTCTATGTGAAGGGATAGGGGCTAAGGCTGGAAGCAAGGAGGCAACGCCCTCCCCTCTGTGCATCCCTGGAAGCTGTAACCTGACCCCAGGTGGGGGAGGGAGGTCAGCTGAACCTGTTAAAGAAAAGCCCGGGAAAACCAAACAAAGGAACAAAGGAGCAGGAAGTGGCTAGGGAGGGGGTTTTGAGGCAGTCTGGGTCTGGGTCACGCTGAGAGAGGCAGAGAAGCCAACTCGCTCTCTGGCCTCGAGATGGATCCAGCGGAGGGCTCACGCTCTTTCGCTGCATGGTCTGTGTTAGACCAGATGAAAGTCATCGAATAAACCTGGGGGAGAAGCAGGAGCCCAGAATCTGGGTCTCACCTCCTGGCACACCCCAGAAAGGCCTAACTGGATGGACCCTGTTTGGACTGAGAAGCTGTGAGTTGGATGGTTCCTGACATCTCAAATAAACCGTCTATTCTGCTGGCTGGCTGAGAGTCACGTTTGACTGTGGATTTGGGGTGCAGAACCCATGGGCTCCCCCAGGACCCCGCCCAGGCGGGCTGGCTGGGGGAAGCACACGGAGGGGCAGAAGGTGCTGAATGCTCCGAGAACAGACCCAGGAAGGTGGAAGTGGGGACCCCTGAAGCTCCTGGCCTGGAAAACAGGCTGTGTACGGAGAAGGGGCCCTCCACCCGGAGTCCAGTCTGGCTTCCTAGGGAGCGGTTCCAGTCCATCGCCCGGGCGCTCCGTGACAACTGGTGGCACAGCGGTGGGATGTGCGGCATCCCGTGGACCCCGTGGACGGCGCACCCTGCAGTAAGTGACTGTGGGATCGCTGGGGAGCAGGCATGTTGAAGGCCCAGAGAATGCCAGTTACAGGGGGTGGAAAAGCTGCAGCTTAACCCCTGAAAGTGTGTGACCAGAGAGAAGGACGGTTGCGGTTCCAGGGTCCCCCTGAAAACTGCAAGGAGCAGTCAGGGGCGGAGAAGCATGCGGCTTGGCCCTAGGCGGGAGAAGGATTTTTGCAGTATCAGGGTACCCCTGGGGTTTGCAGTGAGCGGTCCCAGGGGCGCAGGAGCAGACGCTCAACCCTGGCAAAGAGGCGGTGACCTGGAGAGAGCTGGCACACAAGGGAGTTCCCCCTGGACACTGTGGGGCAAAGAGCACATAGGCCTGTGAGTCCAGAGCGAAGTGATGAGACTTCGTGACCCTGTGTTTTGTGAAGCACAGGTTAATCGTGCAGCTAGGAGAAGCTGGAGGATTTGACCCCTCGGAGACAGTTGCAAGATTCCTGATCCAGGATGGGGTTGCAGGAGAATCTGGGAGCATCTGGAGTGGTCATGGTGCATCCCCAAGATTCCTGTCCCTGACCAGACGGGGGTCTTCACGATTGGGTTCCCCATCCGGGGACCGGAGACGGAGGAGAGCGGAGCAGAGTCCAAGAGAGAAATTGGACTGTGAGAGGCGGCAAGTGCCTGGAAGTGCTGCAGGAGAAGCAACAGTGTGAACTGGGAATGGTGATGCCAAGGGACCCAAGGGACTTCCGAAGGGTGAGTGGGGATAGACCCCGGATGCCAGTTCCGCAGGGAGCCTCATTACTAAATTGGGGTCCCTGGGTAAGGGATGGGGGGAAGGGAACGTCCACCTCACTGCTGTTGAGCAGGCTGGCAATTCGAACCAGGGGAACCCTGCGGACAAGCCCTGGTGTCTAGCTCCCCGCTGGGTCCCAAGGCTATCGACGCCATTCACCAGATGGGTGGGGTGGTGGACAGACTCCCACCCCTGTCCCCGACCTGTATGTCTGTGTGGAGTCCCCTGGGTTCAAGTCGTGTGGACACCCAGAGGGAGCGGAAGGAGGTGGTGAAGGGGGAGACAGTCCTGGGGTAGCAAGACCCTGGGACAGGGAGAAGTGTTGTTGGGCCCCAATGGCGCAGTGTCACTGGATGCTGGGGGGCGGTGTGACCTGGGTGAGGGTCACAGGGAGGAAGATATTCGCCCTGCCTAGAGCCCAGACCCCTGTGCAGACACAGGAGGGGTCAGGCTGGCAGGCTGCTGGGGATCTGCAGGATATTGCCTGTGAAATCCTGTTGGGGGGGGAAAGTGTCTTCCTGGGGGCAGGATGCAAACCCTGCTCCTGTAACAGCCGAGGGTTTGAATTTGAATCCGGGGAACCAATCGGCGGAGAGGAAGATGGTCATTGAAATGCAACTGACCTGACTGGCAGATGGGAGCAGAATTCCTGCCTGCTTGTAAACGCAGCTCAAGGGATGAGCAGGGGGGCTCAAAATACCTGCCTGCCTTTTAGCAAAGCCCTGGGGCGGAGTGGGACAGAGATGTTCCCTTCCTCCCTTGCAAACCGGAGAGAGCTCACAGCCTGGTAATTGTTCAGCAAGAGGTGGAGGGAATCAGAGATTGGCCAGCCTCCAGGCCTCTCTCGAGATAGCGAGGTACCACCGGCGGGTTGTACCCCAGGTTAGCTACCTAGCTGCCCAATTTCAGAGCTAGGGAAGAAGAGTGACCCAGACAAGGTGGTCTGGGAACAAGGGTGACAAAGGGCTCTCTGTGCCCCGAGGGAGGCGCTAATCCAGGGCCTGGTGTGACTCCTACCAAGGAGTGGGAAAGATAATGGGGCACCCATGGACCATTGGTGAGGTCGAACTTCCCCAGGTCACTGGCTAAAGTGACCATTGCTCAGTTCGTTCTCGAAAAGGGGAGATGTGTGACGAAGTGGGAGTACTGTGTGTGTGTGCCTCAGTTTCCCCTATGCATTTCTTAAGTGTCTATGTGAAGGGATAGGGGCTAAGGCTGGAAGCAAGGAGGCAACGCCCTCCCCTCTGTGCATCCCTGGAAGCTGTAACCTGACCCCAGGTGGGGGAGGGAGGTCAGCTGAACCTGTTAAAGAAAAGCCTGGGAAAACCAAACAAAGGAACAAAGGAGCAGGAAGTGGCTAGAGAGGGGGTTTTGAGGCAGTCTGGGTCTGGGTCACGCTGAGAGAGGCAGAGAAGCCAACTCGCTCTCTGGCCTCGAGATGGATCCAGCGGAGGGCTCACGCTCGCTCACTGCATGGTCTGTGTTAGACCAGATGAAAGTCATCGAATAAACCTGGGGGAGAAGCAGGAGCCCAGAATCTGGGTCTCACCTCCTGGCACCCCAGAAAGGCCTAACTGGATGGACCCTGTTTGGACTGAGAAGCTGTGAGTTGGATGGTTCCTGACATCTCAAATAAACCGTCTATTCTGCTGGCTGGCTGAGAGTCACGTTTGACTGTGGATTTGGGGTGCAGAACCCATGGGCTCCCCCAGGACCCCGCCCAGGCGGGCTGGCTGGGGGAAGCACACGGAGGGGCAGAAGGTGCTGAATGCTCCGAGGACAGACCCAGGAAGGTGGAAGTGGGGACCCCTGAAGCTCCTGGCCTGGGAAACAGGCTGTGTACGGAGAAGGGGCCCTTCACCCGGAGTCCGGTCTGGCTTCCTAGGGAGCGGTTCCAGACTATCGCCCGGGCGCTCCGTGACATGAGCGTTGAACCCAGCACAGGAAATTCTCCGGACCCTCAGGCCCGGCCTCCCTCAGCCCGGCACATCCCAGTCTCCCTGCACCCAGGAGGGCTCTGCCTGCTCCCCCTCTCCAGCCCAGCGCCCCCCTGCTCCCCGCTGGGCAGCTGAGATCCCCAGTCCCCAGCCCCGCCTCTGTCCATGGTCTCCTCTCCAGGTAAACAGGGTCACCTGGGCCCCCTCTAACCTCCGCTGGCTGGAACCGGCTGGTTGGGATCCTCTCTCCGCAGCCCATTGTCCTCCCACTGCCAGAACCGGTTGTGACTCCTGAGCTGGGCCTCCGGGTCACGGGGTCACTGGCCACTGGGGTCTCCATTCTCCAGGCCGTGGGCTGGGATCCCGGTTCCCTCGCTGGTCCCCTGTACCAACAAAGTCCCTCTCCCATCCCCTCGTTAAACCCGAAACTCCACAGGAAACTGAGTCCCACCCCTCGGCACGGGAACCACTGGAACCCCCCCCCCCCCCTCCAGTCTGAACAGAGCAGGGTGACTTCGCCTGTGACCTGGGGAAGTTCAGCCCCCCCCCCCCCTCCAGTCTGAACAGAGCAGGGTGACTTCACCTGTGACCTGGGGAAGTTCAGCCCGCCCCCCCCGGATAACACATCGGCTATAACACCGGCACTTCCCCGCCCGCAGACCACCTCCCTCTCATCCCCTGGAGGGGCAGGATCCATCTCAGCAGCTTGGCTTTAGCCCCTGTCACCCTAAGCCCGGAGCCTGGCTTGCTAAAACAGCGGATGAGCTACTAATGGCTTTAGATTTCACTACGGCTCCTAACCAGACCTAGTGCCAGTGAAGGCGCCTGACCCCTTCACTCGGTGAAGTCACCTTGTCAGGGTGTGGCCCAGAGGAGACAATTGATTGAGAGTGACTGAGCTGTCCCATGGGGAGACCCAAGTCCCAGAGGAATCTGCAGTAGGAACAACCAAGAGATGACGCGTGTGTGTGTGTGTGTGTGTGTGTGTGTGTGTGTGTGTGTGTGTGTGTGTGTGTGTGTGTGTGTGTGTGTGTGTGTGTGTGTGTGTGTGTGTGTGATGACAGAGGTCTATAAAATCATGACTGGTGTGGAGAAAGTGAATATGGAAGTGTCATTTACTCCTCATCACACAGGAACTAGGGGTCATCAATGAAGTTAACAGGCAGCAGGTTTAAAACAAACAAAAGGAAGTATTTTCCCTCATAATGCACAGTCAACCTCTTATGTAAAGAGTCCTGTGGCACCTTAAAGACTAACTAAAGTATTGAAGCATAAGCTTTCGTGGGCTAATACCCACTTTGTCAGATGCAAACAACCTGTGAAACTCCTTGCCAGGGGATGGTGTGAAGGCCAAGACTGTAACAACGTTCAGCGAAGAATTCGACGTGTTCCTGGGGGACAGGGCTGTCAGTGACTATTAGCCAAGATGGTCGTTTCTGTGGAGGGGGATGAATCACTTGAAATCGTTCTGTTCATCCCCTCTGAGGCGTCTGGCTCCAGCCACCACTGGCAGACAGGATACTGGCTCGCTGGCCTATTGGCCTGCCCCAGGCTTGTGCAATGTGGAGTCGAGGTTTCTGGCCTTGCTGGAGCTCCAGCTCCCAGGTGGGTTTGTCCAGTATCGCGGGGAACTCTCATCCCGGGAGCAGAGCTGCGGCTCGCGCTTTGAACAAGGGCAGAGCAGGAGACACGAGCCGGCCGCCACCCGGCCCCTTCTCGCCACAAAGCCAGAATCTCTGCAGCGGAGGAGGAAGCGGGTGGGAGGTGGGGCGTCCCAGGGGACAACCCATCTCCAAGAACCCTACTTAGTGCCCGGGGGAAACCGCTTCTTCCAGCGCCTCCCCCTCGGGTGTGTCGCAGATCCCCAGCTGCAGCCCCTGGGGGACCCCTTCAGTGCGTCAGCCCCTTGGGGTCACACTCTCACTGGGGCCAGCCCCTTGGCATTCCCACCTTTTGGGACCGACCTTGGAGCCCTCAGCACCCCTCCGTCCTGCCGTGAGCTCCCCTCAATGAGTCCACCCCCGAGAGACTCACGCACCGGGCTGAACGGCGCGTGTCCCCCCACTTCCTCCGACGGGAATGACTCAGCAGCGGGGGAAAAGCAGAAGGGTTTATTCAAAGGAACCCGGCCAAGGATGTCCTTAGTTAACACACAGAACAGAAAGTGAGAGTCTGGGAGCCCCTGACTCCTCTCTAGACCCACTCCCCCCCCCCCCCCCCAGTGAACAGCCCCTCGCCTCCTCAGTCCTTCCAAACAGTGTTGGCTGGCCTCCTCCTTAGCCCTTTGTTCTCCAGCTGGTCACACCCAGCTGGCTTCCTGGGGAGGGTGGGTCGTCCCTGGCCCTTAGTTGCTAAGTGCCAAATAGCTGGGCAATTGGAGCAGCCATTGTCTTCTCAGAGTCTCCATGGGCTTGGGACACACACACACACACACACACACACACACACACAGTCTCTGCAAAGAGTAACAACTTTCCCCCTCCACCTAGTTAACCAGGCACCACATGGGGAAACTGAGGCACACACAATATTTCATACAGAGTACACTCCAGTAAACTGAGCCCTACCATAGGAGCCTCTGTGAGGTGCTGCCTCCAGCAGAGTTTGGAAGACAGCACAGCCAAAAGCATTGTCATCTCTGGAGGCATCTCCCCCGGGCAGCCCTGGTCCATATCCCCACGCCCTGGGGCACGCTGCCCAGGGCAGGTGGAGGGTCCAGGGCTTGCCACAGTGGCCCACGTTCCCTGGGTAGCTCCACTTTCCAGCCTGGCTGGTGGGGGAAGGGGTGGGAGGAGGAGCAAGGGTGAGGTGTCACGGAGAGGGGCCAGGCCTCATGGCGAACCCACCTCCTCAGGCCCCCCCCCCCGGAAGCGCAGCCCCTACCAGCACCACTCTGCGCCTGCCCCAGGCTTTGAGGGGGGCAACATGGCCTCCTGCCACACAAACTAACCCCCTGTCAAGAGAGGGGGCCGAGGTACCCCTGGGCCCATGGTTCCGGCGTCCCTGCTGTGCAGCCTCCCCGCCTGAGCCTCCGGGCTCCAGCCCCCCGTTTCACAGCGTGTGCTCCACCTGGCGAGTCCGGCCCCAAAAGAGCCGCCAGAGCCGTGTCCCGGCTCCAGGGACCTCGCCCAGTGTCCGCAGGGCCGCTGCACAGTCCGCCGGGCACAGCCTGGGAAGACCCCCGGAGGTCAACGCAGAGGCCACGGAAGAGGCCTCGGCCCCTGACAAAGACAGGCTGCCTTGCTGGGGGCGCAGGCTGGGGAGAGCTGGCAGGCAAAGCGCCTGTTTCATGGGATGTTCCCGGAGTCCTTGGGGAAGAGCCGAGGTGGGATCTAGTCTAACTTGGGGGTCAGCTCCAGCTGCCGCCAGCTCCCCCATTCGTCTTGCTGAGGTGGTGGCAACTTATCACCCCCCCCACACACACTTTCTAGGGCACCTTGTGTGGACTCAAGGCATAACCCTGTTAATTTAGGCACCCCCACCCTTTCCCTGTGTCTGGGGCCCTAGGCACCAGACACCCAACTTCACCCTCCCTGTGGACTCCGGGTTCTAGGGGTCTGTGGGGCCTTTCCCCAGTGACAGAGCCTTACACAGTCGTATCCTTATGTGAGTGCAACTGAAAGGTGACAGGGCAAGAAAGAGTTAATTAAACGCCCAGACAGACCTGACTGGTGGAGGGGGTTGAAATGCAGCCGGTTGGGAGAGAGAAGGGGAGCCGGGTGCTCAGGTCTTGTGATGGAAGCAAACAAGTCTTGTCTCTTGCTAGAGCAGGCTTGTCCACCTGGACGGCTATGAATGCGGCCCAACACAAAATCATAAACTTACAACGTTATGAGATTACGTCCACAAATACCGGAGTATTATTCGTAATTCGCATTATAATTGCAAACAGTTCGACCAAAAAACCCGAAAAACTGATAAAATTGACTAATAAAATAAAGAGCGAGAGGACTCTAATGTCGCGTAAAATGAATTGTGACAAAGAATTTGTGTGTACTAGGCATAACGCCGCCGCGTGCCGTACGCTCTTGCTAATTGGAAGCATGTGTGGCTTAAGTTTTTTGGCGGTGTACGGCTTCCAATGCGCAGACAGTCGAATTGACACCGAAGAAAGGTGCAGACGTTACGTGTGCTTGTGGTGATTTGTGAGTAAAACGCAGCGATTATCGATAATATTTCAACCTACCTTTGTAAACGATAGACGTCTGTTGTTATTTAGAAGACATGTAAGTATTCTTATTTGATTATTAAACCTTGCTTTCTAATTTACTATCTATTAATTTTCATAATAAAAGTAAATATAATTGCATATTTATTATTATTTTTTTAATTCCAGCATGGCTTCCACAGCGTCTCAAAAGAAAACAGAACCCCAAAAAAGAAAAATTATAGAAGAAGGAAGATTGTTCAACGAAAAGTGGACAGATGACTACTTTTTTGAAAAGGCAAATACTAAGGCACTCTGCTTAATTTGTAGGGAATTTGTGCCAGTTTTCAAAGACTACAATTTGAAAAGGCATTATATGCAAAAACATGCTGCGAAATTTAGTGTGTATCAAGGAATGTGTCGTAAAGACAAAATAGCGGAACTGAAAAAAAGTCTATCATCTCTACAAAGTTTTTTTTTAAAAGTTACAACTCAAACGGACTCTATTGTAAAAGCTAGTTATGTGGTAGCAAATCTGATAGCAAAATAATCAAAACCATATGCCGATGGTGACTTTATTAAGCAATGTATGGAAAGCGTGGCAGATATAATTTGCCCTGATAAAAAAGGGGATTTTTCTAAAATCAGTTTGTCTCACCAGACTATAGCCAGGCGAGTTGATGAAATATTAAAATCTATCGAAAGAGGTTCGGAGAGTAAAGCTGCTAATTTTAAATTTTATGCTTTGGCGATGACGAAAGCACTGATGCTACAGATACAGCTCAATTGGCAATTTTTATTAGAGGTATTGATGACGAATATAATGTCACTGAAGAAATGGCTTCTTTAGTGCCATTAAAAGACACAACTAAATCAAGAGATTTATACTAAGCAGTGAAAAATACGTTAAAGCGATTTTCTTTGTCCATTGTCAACATATCTGGTATAGCTACTGATGGTGCCCCGGCAATGGTAGGTAAAAGAGAGGGACTTGTAAAATTAATAGAAGACGATGCAATTGCCGCCCAAACCTTACGTTTGATGAAATATCACTGCATAGTACACCAAGAAAATTTATGTGCAAAAGCTTTAAAAATGGATAACGTCATGCAAATTGTCATCAAGGCTGTGAATTTCATAAGGGCCAAGGGATTGAATCATCGCCAATTCCAGGAATTTCTTAAAAGTATGGATGCTGACTATGGGGACATCATTTACTTTTCAGAAGTAAGATGGCTAAATCGAGGCAAAATGTTGAAAAGATTTTATGATTTGCAAAATGAAATCAAGTCATTTATGGAATCAAAAACAAAATTTGTGCCAGAACTTGACGATGAAAACTGGCTCACAGATTTAGGATTTTTAGTAGACTTGACCGCTCATTTAAATGAGTTAAACATGCGTCTTCAAGGTGAAAACCAACTTATCAATACAATGTTTCAAATCATAACAGCGTTCGAAATGAAACAAACTATGGCAATCTCAAATTAAGGCAAACAATTTTATGCATTTCGACACATTGGCTAAACACGGTCCTGTGAACATCGAAAAATATGCAGCCTTGCTTTTCGATTTGATACAGGAATTTGAGAACAGGTTTCAAGATTTCCGGAAAAATAATCAATATTTTGGTATATTTGCGACTCCATTTTCAGTCAACATAAATATGTTACCTGCCAGTTTTCAAATGGAATGGATAGAGCTGCAATCTGACATTCAACTTAAAGAAAAATTTGATCATGTCTCTTTACTGGACGTATCTTCCCAGAGAAAAATATCCCTCGCTTCACAATCATGCCTTATTCATGTCATCGCTTTTTGGGAGCACCTACATTTGTGAGCAGCTATTTTGAAGGATGAAGCACAGGAAGAGTAAAATTAGAACCAAAATATCTGATGAGCACCTTGAGAACTCACTGAGAATTGCAACTACTTCCATCGAACCAGATATTGAAGCATTAGTGTCTCAAAAACAATGTCAAATATCCCACTAGTTTTATGTTGCCCTTTTTTCTTTTACTTTTATAATAAAAAATATCCAAAAAAAATTAATGAAGTTTTATTACTTAGATATGTACATTATCTATTCTACATTTTGTGGTTTTTTTGCTCATCAGCTATCATTAGTGTTAGTGTATTTTATGTGTGGCCCAAGACAACTCGTCTTCTTCCAATGTGGCCCAGGAAAGCCAAATGGTTGGACACCCATGTGCTAGAGCTTCGATTCAAAGGTCAAAGAGGAGTATGAAGGGTTGCGAAGATACTGGAGTGAGACAGGATTATTGTCTCGGGGGCTCTTGGAAGGTTGTGGTGACTTGTATCTGAACTGTTAATGGATAAATCATCCTGTGCTAATTGCCAGGATGCTGGGGAGAAAGGAAGTTAAGACTATTGTTTTCTCAGGCCAAAAGGCTGCTGGAAATGGATAAAAGCCCTGGGACACGATCCGTCTTCATCTCCGATCAGCTTTGGGGTTCAAGAGGGGGAACCCCTGAGCCATAAGGACTGAGATCCCCAGTCCCTGACTGGAGTCACCCTGACTATGGACACTGGCCTGGAACCTGTGGACTATTTCTAAAAGGACTTTGGGCAACTACAAACTCCCCATCTCTGTGCTGTCTCTGCACCTTGAGAATTGAACTGGAATCTGTCTGTACCTTGATCTCTTAACCAACACCCTACCTCTTGTTACTTTTCTTAAATACATTTTAGTTTAGTTACAAGAATTGACTCGAGGTGTATTTGGGGTCAGATCTGTTATCATTGGACCTGGGTCCGGGGCCTGATCCTTTGGGATGGGAGACCCTCTTCTTTTATATGATGAAATAAGACTTTCAGAATCCATCGTCTTGTGTCTGACGTGTGTGTCTGGGTGGAGGCCGGGCACTTTAAGGGACCTGCGTTGTCTGGATTTCTGAGTAACCGGTGCAGGGCTAGAGAAGCTGTTTGGGGGTGGGCTGGTAAATCTCAGTATTGGAAAATCCCCCACGTTTGGGGTGTGTCTGCCCCGTTGGGTTTGCAGTTCACCCTCCTTGAGTGACACCGTCCCCTCTATTTATCAACAATCACCAGGACAGAGGGCACCCGCTAAGCGGACAATGCTCCCAGCTCCCAAGGCAGGTGAACTGTTCCTGATGGTGGGGCAGGGTCAGGTCAGCTGGGGACTCCAGTGTCATGATGCAGCAAGCAGCGTTTAAAGCCTTTTTTAGCAGATTGCCCCCGGTTGTGCAATCAGCTCTCTAGCAGGAAATGTAAAAACAACAGCAGCCCCCCCCTCCCCCGGGCAATCCCCGAAACAAGCAACACAGCAAGGAAGAGACAATGACAGCTACAAAGAAGCCAATCCACATTCGCTGGGAGCAGCTGCAGAGACCAGAGAGCTAAACACTAGAGAAGTGGGGCCCATCAGCCCTTGAGATTTCACACCCACCACCAGCGGGCAGGGATTCTTGCCAGACAGACGGCACCCGAGGAAGTTTTCTTGAATCCCCTCAGACTCCTGGCCTGTCTGGCCATGGTGGGACTGTTACAGGAGCCGACACTCCCTCGATTTGATACCATTGCCAGGGGATGGGAGGAGGGGACTTTCTCCTTCTTGGCTCATGGCTGCTGCTCTCCTCATGAGGATGCAAAAACGGCTGCAGACCTTCCCCCCTTAGGAAGAGGGTTTTGAGGGAGAGGTGGAGGAGCCGTGGGTTTGACGTGGGGTGTCCTTGGGGTGTTTTGAAACAGGCTGAGGTCCCACTGGGCAGGGAGGAAACAAGCTGCATAGACGCTGGAGAAATGGGTCTGGGGTAGGGTGGGGCGATGGGTGGGGACTGAAGCCCTGGATGGGGGTGTGGACGGCTGTACTCTGGCCCCTGCTGGAGACACCCCGTTCTCTGAACTCAGGACTGTGGACAGCAGGACTTTCCAGGCTTGGAGCACCAGGACTGAAACCATTTCCACCTCTAGGAGACGGGAGTGAGCAGCTGCCCTTGAGGAGGCAGGTCCTGTGGGTTCTGGGCTCAGAGGAGCGACAGAGCCCCAACCGAACGGTTCCCTCCAGCAGGCTCAGGGAGGAGGGGCCTTCCTAGGAGGAAGGCTGGGGGCAGGTGGGGTTTGAGTCTGTGCCTGCCTGGCCCAGGCAGGTGGTGGGAGGGCAGCTCTGGCCCCTCTGCTGGAGGATTAGCAGCCCAGGTGGGTACCACGAGTCCCCAGAGAGCAGGACAGTGTAAACGCTCTGCACACGGCCGACTAGACCTCTTGGGTGGCGGGTCTCAGACACCATCCACACAGGGGACCACCGAATGCCCCACTCCCAGGGAGAGACTCTGACCCCCCTGAGGAGTCTAAAGGGAGAACCCAGCAGGGAGAGAGACCCACCCCCACACAAGGTGCAGGAAGCATTTGTGGGAGGGGCGGATGGTCCTGGTGGCACCTGCTCTCTTGCTTCCAGGAGGAGGGGATAAAACTCTTGCCTTGGGAGCAGCTGGCCGGGGAGGGGGAGGGGAGGGATGAAGCCCTGGTGGCAGGTGTGACCGCAGGAGGGTAAGGTGACATAGGGCCAGAAAGTTAATTAACTCACAGACAGACCTAACCCAGGGCCAGACGAGAGATACATGCCTAGAGCTTTGAGACCGAGGCTGCATTGTTAGAGCTAGAAGGGGAGAGGTTTGCTCAGGTCTTGTGATGGAAACAAACAAGTCTTGTCTCTTGCTAGAGTTTCGATTCAAAGGTCAGAAAGGAGGATTAACATTTAGGAAGACACTTGCGTGCAATAGTAGCATTGTCTCCATGTCTCTCTGAAGGCTGTGATAAACTCTATCGGATCTGGTTAATGGATAAATTACCCTGTGCTAATTGCCATGGTGTTTGGGAGACAGAAGATGAAGCTCATTCTCTTGGGCAAAGAGGCTGCTGGAAAAATGTATAAAAATGCTGGGATAGGATCCTCTTATCTCTGATCGGCTTCAGGGTTCAAGAAGGGGAAACCCTGAGCCCTAAGGATTGAGATCCCCAGTCAGTGACTGGAGTCACCCCCAGTATGGACATTTGACTGTAACCTGTGGCCTATTTCTAAAAGGACTTTTGACAACTACAAACTCACCTCTGCTATGTATCCGAACCTCAAGAAATTGAACTCAAGTCTGTATGTATCTTGATCTTTCAGCCAACTCTCTCTCTCTCCTTATTTAATAAATGTTAGTTTAGTTAATAAGAATTGGCTATATTTTGGGTAATATCTAAGTTATAATTGCACCTGGGTGTGTGGCTGATCCTTTGGGATTGGAAGACCCTTTTCTTTCATATGATGAGATAAAATTTTCAGTATCTCAGGTTTCAGGGTGGTAGTCTGTGTTAGTCTGTATCTGCAAAAAGAATGAGTCCTTGTGGCACCTTAGAGACTAACAAATGTATTTGGGCTAAAGCTTTTCCACCCCATGCATCTGATGAAGTGGGTTCTAGCCCACGAAAGCTTATGTCCAAATAAATGTGTTAGTCTCTTAGGTACCACAGGACTCCTCATCCTATCAGACGTGTGTGTCTGGATGGAGGCCTGAGGCTGGGCACTGTAAGGGAACTTCGCAGGAACCAGGGAGGTGCTATAGTATAGACGCTGTTTGGGGCTGGGTTGGTAAATCTCAGTGTTGGAAGATGCACCAGTGTTTGGGGCTTGTCTGCCCCGTTGGGTTTGCAGTTCACTCCCATGGGCACAGGCAGGCGGTGCGGAGTCTGACTCCGAAGCAGTTGCTGGATGTCCTCAACGTGTCTCTTGGAGGGAGGGGCCAACTGAGTGGGAGGCGGGGCGGGGGTGTGACTCCATGTGATTTACATGAATATGATGCAACGGGAACATGCTTCCTGCAGAAGGTCTCGTATAAGGCTCATTACAAAGCTCATGATCACGGAGTGCGATCAGCCTATTTGTATAAATGTAAAAACTAGAAATGTGAACTAGAACTCATTGTAATTATGCAAAGTGTGGGTCATTAATAGTGGTTCCCATCAGCCAGGACCATGGACTGTGGATGGCTTTGTTTGCAGGCAGCTGGGAGGAATGAATGCTTGGGAGGGTCTCACAGGACGTGTGACCATGTCACCTGGTACTGGAATCCATCTTAAACTGGGGCTTTTCCGTTTAGGGGGGGGGGGGAGGGGGACCCAGAGAGACAGAAGATTCCCGCCTTGTGCCAAAGCTGTATAAGGGGGTGGAACAGAACCAAGGGGGCAGTTGTCATGAGAACTCCCCCAGCTATCACCTGACCTCGAAGAAGGACTGGACCAGGGGACAGGGTTGGGCCCAGACTAGGGCGGCGTCCAGTCTGTGATAGAAACATCCCTGCGGGTGAGATTTCATCCCCAGTCACTTTTCTTACTGTATTAGATAAAGACGGGCAGGTTTTAGTTTATTTTGCTGGGTCATTCACTCTGGTCTGTCTCTTCCTACTCGGAACCACTTCAATCCCACTTTTTGTATCAAATAAAATCACTTATTAATTTACCCACACCCGATCCAGTCTGATCTCGGAAGCTAAGCAGGGTCAGGCCTGGCTAGTACTTGGATGGGAGACCTCGTGGGAATACCAGGTGCTGTAGGCTAACACCTGGCAGCAGGTATAAAATGCCTCCAACGACAGATGGAACGACGCATCGGTTGGAGTATACCCCAGTCGTATCACTGGTTGTGTCCAGTCTAAGTGGACCCGGCCATAGTGCGGGAATAACACCAGGAAAAACACACTTATTAATTTACCCAGAGCAAATAGGAATAGCTGGGGCGGGGGGCAAACAGCTGGGGCGGGGGGCAAACAGCTGTGCCTCTCTCTATCCATGTTCTAGAGGGTGAACAATCTATGAGTTCACCCTGTATAAGCTTCATAGAGGGTAAAACAGATTTATTTGGGGTTTGGACCCCATTGGGAGTTGGGCATCTGTCACGAAGTGCCCGGGCGATGGTCTGGAACTTGCTCCCTAGGAAGCCAGATAGGATTTCGAGGGAAAACATCCTCTCTGTACAGCCTGTTTTCAAGGCTAGGAGCTTAGAGGTCCCCGTTTATACCTTCCTGGGTCTGACCTCGGAGCATTCAGCACCTACTGCCCCTCCGTGCGCTTCCCCCAGTGAGCCCGCCCTGGCGGGGTCCTGGGGAAGCCCGTGGATTCTGCACCCCAAGTCCACAGTCAGACGTGACTCTTAGCCAGCCAGTAAAACAGAGGTTTATTCGATGACAGGAACGTAATCTAGGTAGAGCGAACGCAACCCCTCCACTGGGTCCATTTTGGGGGCCCAAGAGCCAGGCAGAGCTTGCCTGCAACTCCCTGTCAGCCCCCACCCAGAAGCAGACTACAAAACTCAAAGTCACTCTCTCTAGCCCCACCTCTCCCCTGGCTCAGCCAGGTCAGGTCACCTGACCTCCCTCCAACAGGTTCAGCGGCCTCTGTTATTCAACACTTCCAGCCAATGCCTTTGAGATAGGGGAAGGGCAGGCCCCAAGACAGTTTATGCCCTCTCTCTCTCTCTCTCTCTGCATGCATTGGGGAAACTGAGGCACACACAATATTCCTACTCCGTCACTGCGTCTGAGTATCAAAGGCAGGAACACTTCTTAAGCGCTTCTCAGTTAAGCCCATAGCTACTGGGGGACATGGGTGAGACCTGGGTCTGGGGTTGCAGCAGACTAGCAGGTCTGGCTCAAACCAGGCAGGGCTCTGGAGTCCCAAGCTGCCAGGACAGGAAAACAGGTGCCAAGATACTTCTGCCCATCAGGTGGCAGCCCCAAGGTG
Source organism: Sternotherus odoratus (assembly GCA_032164245.1). Lineage (NCBI taxonomy): Eukaryota > Metazoa > Chordata > Testudines > Kinosternidae > Sternotherus > Sternotherus odoratus. The sequence goes on along the minus strand of JAVMKO010000010.1, from coordinate 758,453 downwards.
GCTTCTGTGATCCCACCCGTCACACTGGATATCTCTGGACAGGTCCCTGCAGCGGGCTCTGGAATGGGCTCACTGTGAGCCCTGTAGGCACATGGCTCCCCAGAGACAGTCGCATCGCTGGCGTCCTGGAGCCTGTGAGGAGAGGGCTCTGGGTCACCGAGGAGTTTAGGCCCCAAATGGGAGCTCTGCCCTGGTATTTTGTACTTCTACAGGAGCCAGCTGCTTTTCTCACGACCACGTTGTGGCCAGGGCCAGGCGCTGGGTCAGGGGCATCGCGAGCAGCTCTCAGGGAGGCTCCGTTCGGTGCACATCTGGCAGGTCTTTGCCCACTTGCAGATGAGTGGGATTCTGCCAGACGTGGCCCAGGGCGTAGGGCACTGTTCACTGGGGTTTAGGAGTCCGGATGTCCCTCAAAGAGCCTGCTAGCCCCTTCCTGACGTCCGGGAAGGGCTTGAAGCCCTTATCATGGGAGGCTGGTAGAGGCCTCCTGGCCCGGGCCAAAGATGAAGAGACCTTCAAGGGAAGCGAAATCTCCTCAGGCTCTTTCCTATGTACCAGCTGGTCCTGGTGGAGGGTTCGGTACCACGGCCCGTGGCCCCCCGGCATGCAGCACCAGGGGGTAGCCTGCTGGGCTCGGGGCTGGCGTGGTACCAGGGCACGCTGGACCTTTCTCTAAAGTACCTGATGGAGCGGTGAGCCCCTGGGTGTAGAACTGAGAAATAAAATTGTTTGTAAATTGTTCAGATCACTATATTGTGTTTGTTTCCATATTGTAACTCAGACTCCATTTTTTTTTTTACTCCTGTCTTAAACTCCATTTTAAAATGCTCACTCCACTTTGTCTACAAAACCCTGATGTAATCTGATTAGTTTAGATATGTGAATGAGGTCTGCATGGATGATGAAATCAACCTCCAGCCCGTCCTGATGAAAAAGTGTGAACACCAACCACTGAAGAACAAAGCAAAAGGAGTCTACCTTAAAGAAAAAGAACAAAAGTCCAAATTGAAGAAACATCAAAGCCAGGTCCCAGGCTGAAAGTCATGTCTGCAATTGATGGATAATCAATCAACAGATCCCAGAGGCAGCATGACACAGCAAGACCTACAGATTCTAAATTCAAACTGAAACCCTACAAAAAGGCTGGGTGAGCTAGCAAACTTTGGGTAACGTTCTGCTGCCAACACCAAGGGGTATCGGTGCGCTCCCAACAGAGACCCAACCCCTCCTTGTGCCAGGCTCTCTTGGCCAGTTAGCCGACACAAGCTACGAACCCAAGCCACGGACTCAAGCTACGTTCAGGACGGGTAACTATAGAGCAGCTGCAGAACATCTGGTGTGTGTGTGTGTGTTGTGTACACATAGGTATCAAATATTAGCTATTGATTATTGTATTATAATAAACGTGACATTCTTGTCTTATCCCCTGAAAAGATCCTGTGTAGTTTTCTGTACAACATTATTGGTGGAGAATGCAGTAGGGGGAGAAAGCACAGAATCCACGATTATTATAAAAACTGGTGTGCACACCGCCAGCTTTAGTAAGCCTGGCACTGTAAAAGTTGCTCTTTCAGGAGTTGTGTGTTGCTCCTTCAGGAGTTAAAAAGGTAAAAGTTGCTCTTTCAGGAGTTGTGTGTTGCTCTCTCAGGAGTTAAAAAGTAAAGTTGCCTTTTCAGGAGGGAGAAGGTTATAGTGTTTCAATTTGGTTTTGGGGTGGGGGCGGTTATTGCTCCAAAAAAAAAAATACAATCTAAAAATATCCTTAGAGGAAACCAGGGAGCATTGCTTTTTGTACAAGAACTCACACCCTTTAAACAAGTGTTACAAAGGTTTGGACACAGTCCATGGACTGAAGGGGGGCTGGTAAATGTATGTACCATTTCAGATCTAGAGGATAAATTGGCACAGTACATCCTCATGTTCAAACCTTCTAGCACTGCCAAACAAGACACAGCAGCAATTTGGCTACTATGGGAGGCATGTAATAAAAGTTATCTCTGCTTAGCTACCTGTAGAGAAAATAAAATCTCTCTGCAAAAAAGGCTAACCCAACTGGAACAAAGAATAAACTCACAAAATCAAATAAAAATAATAAAAAATTTAGCAACTGTTTGGCTTCTATGGAAATCCTGTAATGAGATTTTCCTTCAATTCGCTAAATATCAAAATAAATATAAAAAACTGCACCTCTTAATAATCATTTGTGCAGCCCCAATTGGTGGGGATATCTGGTATGATCCGGATCCCCCAGATCCAGACACTGGATGGCCGGACTCCACACACTCTGTTGCGGTGGTCTGGAGGGTGGTCCAAAACTATAGGCCTGTACCTACAGGAAGTAGGGCAGCCCCAAGTACTGAACACACTGGCAGAGACTAAGCAGGGTCTGCCAAGGTGGAAGCACTCTGCTAATCTGTTTCTCTAAGTTTCTATCTTTCAGCCTCCGAAACAGAACATAAAGAGAGCTGGTACCAGCTGAAGAGTTATAAAAATACCATGGTTATAGTGTCATGACAAAGTCTGTGTTCAGTGTTCTGTGTTGCATGTTCTATGTTCCATGTTCTGTGTCCGTTTATAGTGGGTGTCCTGTGTGTGCTTTAGGGTCCAAAGAAACAAAAAATATTTCTTGTTGTTGTTGTTGTTGTTAAAATCTCTAATAATCATTTAGTTGTTAATTTTTTTTATCAATACAGTTGTATTTTTAGTTATATTTACTTGTATTGTTAATTCCTCACTTTCCTCTATGCACTCTGATTCTACTTCCCCAAGACCTGAAAAATAATAACCTATAGGGCCTTGGCCCACGATTGTAAAACCCTGTATTCCAGGTCTTGGATTTCTCTTTATAATAATAATAATTGGCATTTGTGTTTGTTATATCTAATGTTTAGTCAATTATAATGGTTTTAGTTATAGTCACCTGGTTATAATTGTTTGGTGTGTTTGCAATATATCATCTGTGCCCCACAAGGACAACAACTAGTGTAATCATCATAAATCAGGGGGGCAAAGTCTTGTAAAAACAGCTCACCTGGTCAGCAGTTCTAAATATAATTTTTCATCCCATCATTGGTATTGGTAACCCTACCTGTTATGTTAATTCTAATTCTCTGCATGTCCTGTTAAATCAAAAACTGTATTTTAAGCTGAAACCACAGGCTCACATTGCTTCACACTATATAACCTTCAAACAATTACATGAAGTGTGACCCATTCAATACCCCTGGATTGAAGGGTCAAAAGGGGGACAATGTAGAACTGAGAAATGAAATTGTTTGTAAATTGTTCAGGTCACTATACCTGGGAGTGAACTATACCACGGTGCACTCCCAGGAGCGGATGTCTAGTCTCCCTCCTTGGCTCTGCCTTTGCACCCAGACAGGCCCCCAACACTGCAGGTACCTGGTGGGGTCCGGCCCCGTGGGATGGGCCCTGGGGCACCCGGTGGGGGCCGGCCCTGTGAGATGGGCCCCGGGGCAGCATCGTGGGCGTACCAAGTGCTCCAGCACAAAGCAGGGGTCCAAGAAGAGGAGGGGGAGGAAGGGCCCCCCAGCAGTGCTGAATACGATGAACAGACACCTGGCTCCCAAGGGGAAGGGTGGGAGCGGAGGCCAGCGGCCAGCAGCTGCTGCGGCCTGGGCAGCCGGGGGGCCAGGAGGAACTGAGCAGGGGCAGACTGCGGACTGAGCAGGCCCAGGCCACAGACACGGCTTCACCGCCCCCAGGAGCAAGCGCTCGGGTGCACACGGACCCCCAGGGCCCAGCCCCAGAGACAAAGCAGCGGGGCTGGTAAACCGCTGGAGGAGGAGAAGACTCGTGGAGAAGGGGCGGGGAGCTCCCCAGGCTCTGCTGCAGGGCTCTCAACCGGTCTTTTCATCCCCCCCAACATGCCATAAACACTCCACCGGCCCCTCTCTCTGCCAGGCCCAGCCTCAGGGAGGAGCAAACAGCAATGGCCTGGGGCCCCACCACAAAACTAAGCAGCTTTGTGCCAAGTCGGACACTGGCCCTGCTCTCTGGTTTACTGGCAGAGCCCTGAACCCTGCCGGGGGCCGGGACTGGGCTGCAGGACTCGTTCCCGCGCCGCAGACCTGCGGGGAACAGCAGGCCCTACACTTCCGGGGCAGCAGCGAGCCAGGCACCCGGCCAGCCCAGACCCAAAGCCCCACATCACCTTACGATAACCGTGACCCAACCTCCATCCGGCTGCTGCAGAGAAAAGACAAGACAGCACCGTTCTGTCAACCCTCCTGCCCCTCAGCGTGGGGCCAGGGTCAGTACCTAGGGGATCCCTTCCAATACCCCAATGCAAAACCAGCTTGAGCCCCCCTACAAGGCAATGCTTTCCCTCTCCTGTAGCAGAAGCCTTTTAATAACAGACACAACAGGTCATTGTGTTGGGGAAACACCACAAAGAGGATTCATAAAACACAATCCCCCCGCCCCCCGATGAGCTGTGTCCTTTCCTTTTGGTTCCTGAGTTCTGCAACCCCAAAAGTCTCTGTCCCTGCTCAGTGCAACCCCATCTGCAGGGTTCCCCCCCCTGTGTGGAAGGTAAAGGGGCACCTTACCTGGTCCAAGGCTGACTGCCCTGTCCACTGTAGGGCTCTGTTGGAGGCTTCACTGCAAGCCACTCCATCGGAAGAGACTCGCTGCCAGGACACCACTGACCCACAGCAAACCAAACTCAGTAGTCACTAAGCAGACTTCTCATCAAGTCAGTTTAGTTACTCCACAGTGCAGAGACCACAGCTGCCCTCCAGCACAGCTCTCAACACACCAATAACCCCCCCCCCCCCCCCCGGTCAGGTTTGGAACCCCCGAGCCTTGCCCAGTGAGTGCTACCCAGATGATGGTGAGTCTCTCCATCATAACAAAGGACAAGTACAGTTCCCCTGCTCTTTAGTCACATCATCAGGGTAACACTTGATTCTTCCTGCCGCAATAACAGAGAATTGGGGATCCCACAGCAGCCAAAGTGACCATTTGGGTTGCTGGGGGCTCATGCTAGGCGGGGTGGGTGTGTCTATGCAAACGAGATCAGCCCCTGAAGTTCTTTTCCTCAACTCACCACCAGATGTCCGGGTAGAGCTCATCCTGATACTGCTTACACTTGTAAAGGGGTCTTAGCCATTACCCCAGGAGATGGCACCCCAGAGGCCATAGCAGATTCCATCTGGTTTTCCACTCTGGATGGTAAAAGTGACTATTGGCAAGTGGCGGTGCCCCTGCAAAACAGGGGTGATGAGTGGGCATTTTCTGTAGTATTTTTATGAGCCCTATGGGTGCCTCAGTTTCCCCATACATTGCATTGCTGCCAGTGGCGGATGGGGTAGGTTTGCTCTCCGGGCACCTAGGGGTGTGTCACACCCTCGCCTGGGTGGAGTGAAGAATAGTTGAGGGACTGGTTGAAACCAACCCAGTTCAACAAGGGGGGGGAGGGGAGAGAGAGAGAGACAAGACAGGTCATGGATTTCCCCATTTCTTAGGAAATTGGCAGAAACTGCAGCCTGAGACCACAGGAGAGGTTGGGGGGGGGGGGGGGAGGCATAGAGAGCTGGTTTCTAGACAACATCTGGGCTCTCATGGGAACTAAGGAAGTGAGTCAGAGCCTGGAACTGGGCTTCACAGCAGCACAGCTGGGCTCTGGGCCGACCCGAATGTCTCCCTAGGCTGAGTCCAGAACTAATAAACTCACCTGCTTTCACAGCGCGTCACTGAAATGCTGGGCAAGGTGCTTAGTCCCTGCCGCGGGGCTGGTCTGAGCTGGGCTGCGTGACGCAGGAGGCGGGGAGGGGGCTGCATGGCCGACCCTGAAGGACGAGACCCCCTGGGGCTCATGGAGGGGGTCCCTCAAGCAGAGGCATAGCTTGATAAGGGGGGATAAGCTGAAGGTGGCCAAGTGGAAATCACAGGCCAAGATCCCGGAGTTGTTCCTGGGAGGGAAAAGACCCAACGAGGCGGGAAAAGCCGCGGACCAAAGGACCCCAGGGCTGTGCTGTGCTCTGCTCCTCGGTCCCGGATTTCCCATTATTGCAAAACCATGGCGCAGGCGAAAGCACAAACGTGTCCGTGGCTGGCAGAGCGATTTTGCATTTTCAGGGCTGACAGAGGCTCTTCCTGTCTTGTTGGCTTATCCGCGTTTCACACAATCCCTTTTCGATCAGCCCTAGCCGGCAGTGGGTGCGGTTTGGGGGGTGTTGACACCCACAGGACTCCCGGGGGTCCAAGTTCTCTGGAGAGAAGTTTTTGCACCACCTGAAGGAGTATCTGCCAGCAGTCACCTTGAACATTTTCACAACTGCCCGTGCGGGAGCAGCTCAGGCCGGCCCCAGCTTCTCTGCAATGGCTCCGACACACCAAGGATCTCGAGGGGCACCTCAGGAAAAGCTGCAGTGCTGTGATTTCACCAGACAGGCCTGGGCCCAAGGGTGGGAACACTGAGGCCTTGGGCAGATCCTTGCGAACACTGTCCTGTGCAGGCAAGCTAGGAAGTGGCTGCTCAAGGCAGTAAGAGGGCTTGGGAGGACAGGCCGGGCTTCTCATGCTCCCTCTGGCTTGCAGAAGTGCCCAGTGTCCTGGTTCATCCACTAGGACCGTGGCTATGGGGGTGACATGCTGGCACGTGGAGTAAGTTGGTGCAGGAAACAAGAAAGGCCCCTCAGCTTGGAGAACCCCTGTGCAGCAGCCTCTCACGGGGGCCCGGAGCATGCATGGCCAGGGCGGTTCTTGGGCCCGAGAGGGGCTGGTACCCCGTATCTGTGGGAGCGTGGGCTGCCCCGAGTGGGGCGAGAGGCCAGTTAGAATCAAGAGCCTGGGACAGACACAGGCTCCTAGGGCTGAATTTCCCCCCGAGCTGCGATCTGGGCTGGCTGCAGGTGGATCGAGGAAGAAACCGACACCCAAGTGGTTCCCCCGGTTGGTGAGAGCCGGGGGCTCCCTGGGCCGCTCCCCGTCTGTTCCGTAGGACGCTGGGGGTTCCGCAGGCTTCCTTGGGAGAAGAGCAGCAACGGGACCGTCCGTTCCTTGTGAGGGTTCACAGGACAGCAGGCCACGGGCCGACAGGTACCCAGAGCGCCAGCCCCAGCAACCCCCCGGCTGGAGCTCCGGCAGTGGAACCAAGAGATTCAAGCCGCGCGGCCACCGGAGAACGCCGCAGCCCCAGCTTTGGTAGGAAGCGAGTGGATGGGCTCCGATAACGTGGCCAGGCTGTGGGATGGGAGGGACCAGGGCTGGCTCCACAACACGAGGTGCAGGAAGGGGAGAAGCCCTAAGCTGGAGAAACCCGGGAAGTCCCTTGCCAGCACCAGCCGCAAGCACTGGAACCCCAAAAGTTACCCGAAGGCCTGACTTGAGGAGGGAGCGGGGGAGGGGGCATGGCTGGCCCCAGAACCTGGGAAGGGAGCGCTGATGGGGATTCATTCTCCATTAGAACAAAATGGGAACAATTGTCCCCGACAGCAGCCCCCCCAAGGCAGCGCACGGAGTCCAGGGGAGAGAACGGCTGTTGGGAGCTGCTGGTCTCCTGGCCTCAGAGCACAAGAAGAGACCAGGCAGAATTCAAAAGGGATCAAAGAAAACCCCTTTACACACCCAGCAACTCACCGCCACAGGAAATCATTGCCGCCGAGGGAGGGGCTATTTCTATAAATAACAGGACTAGCCAGCACAGAGAAACCTCCTGCCCCAGGCTTAAGCCAAGCAACCTGTGAGGGGCAGGCTGGGACCAGCTGGGGGGCGGGGAGGGGAGTCTAATTACCCCACCTCTGCTACTGCCCAGAGCTTGCACCTTCCTGGGTGGCATCTGGGGCTGCTGCTGCCAGTGATGGAGCTGCAGGTAAATGAGCCGGGGGCTTCTGTGAGCCCTGCACACCCCCAGCCTAGCCCCCTTCACCCGAGTCCTAGCCCTGCCCCCTTCACCCGCCTATCCATGGCCCTGTCCCACTCCCCACACTGCTTCTGCACCTGGAGCCCCCCCAGGCACCAGCCCCCACCCCCAGCGATGCCTAGTGGCAGCACTCTGGGCACCTCCGGCCAGTGGAGCTGAACTGTGAGCGGTGACCTCCTGCAGAAGTGGGCCCTGCTGTGCTGGGATAGGGGGACGGGCCCCCCAGCTGTGTCGGGCCTGGGGGCTCCCTTGTATGGGGCCGGCTCAGCTTCACTCCCGGCCCTGGTACCTTAGGGGAATGGCTGCACTGAAAGCGGCTCCAGCTCCCCCCCCCCCCACCTGGCTGCAGAGTCACCCCGGCCCCTCCACCCCAGCCTGGGGGCAACGGGTCTGGGGGTAGCTGAGCAGGGCCCAGGCGGGCGAGGGCTCTGGCAGGGGCTGCACCCCCAGGGCTCACCAGAGCGCCTCACGGGGTGTATGTGTGTGCGCATGCTAGAGGGCCCTAGCCCGATGCTGTGGGTACAGCTGGCCCCAGCGTGCGGGGAGGAGGCACCTCCTGACTAGGGGGCCCATGGGAGGACAAGGATTTGTCTGCGGCTTTAGGGGCCAGCACCCTTCACAACCAAAGGCACAGGGCCTCCAGCTGGGGGGCTGGGAGAGGGCAGCAGGGCGGGTTCCCCAAACGCCTCATGCCCCCGCTGCCAGGCCTTTCCGGAGTTAGTTCCTGAATTGGGGGTTTCCTGAGGAGCAGCAGAAGTTGCCAGCCCCGCAAATTGGCTCAGGTCGGTGGGAGCCCCACGCCTGGGCCTTGGCTCTTGGAGGGTGGGGGTCCTCCTCCCGGCCCCACTCTGCTGCCAGCTTTCTCCGAGCTTGCCCCCACCCCCCTGCAGCCAGGGGCCCTGGCCTGCACTGGGGAGCCGGGGGCTTGACCAGCTGGGCCTGGTGAGCTCCCAGGGTTGGTGCAGCAATTCTCCCCCTGGCCCGGCTGCCTGGGGAGCCCCAGGGGGACAGCCCTGAGGCCAGGCTGGTATAGCCAGCAAGGGGAGGAGTGGAAGGGGCTGGGCCAGGGTGGGACCGGGGGGGGGGGCAATTCCGAGCGTTGGGCACAGAGCCGGCTGGCCCCCGCGTCTGCCACAGGCCAAGGGGAGGTGGCGAGGGTAGGGAGAGGCACCGGGCCTGTGGGGGGAGGGGGGGCAGAGGGCAGCCTGCCCAGCCGGGCGGGGGCACAGAACATGCGCAGGAAGGCGGCTGGGTTGCATAGTTCTGACCATTTAATAACTCTCCGTCTCTAGTGTTATATTCACAACATTAAATTAAAACTGGGGGCAGGAGGCAACCCCCCCCCGATTAAATTACAAGGGAATCACTGTGCACCCAACGTGATGATAGAAAACCGGGGGTGCCCCCCCTCGCCTGGGCCCCGCCCTCAGGAGCAAGTGACTTGTGAAGAGGGAGGGGAATGGGGGGCTCCAGCTGGGGAGCAAAACAGATTGTCACCACAGGGGGAGGGGCAAGGCACATCGGGAGGGGGAGGGCAGTCACCACTCGGTGCCTCCGCGGGGGCTGCCGGGACTGATCCAGGCTGCACGGCCAGAGTCCAGCACACGGGGTCCCGGCCGCCCAGCCCCCCGGCTGCATGGCCGCAAGAAGTGGGGGTGGCCCCCAGCCAGACACAGGCTGGGCCCGCGGGGAGCAGTGCAGGGGCTGCCGCAGGGCTGGGGTCCTAGGGACCAGACTGTGCCCTTCAGCACCCACCTGGCAGTGCCATGGCTCCAGCGGCCCAGCCCTTATTGCTGTAGAGAGAAGGAAACAGCTGCCACTCCTGGGCAGGGCTCGGAGCTAGGGGGCCTTGCTGCTCCCCAGAGGGAGAGGGTCACAGAGAGAGCAAGGGCCCAAGGCTGGACGGGGGACAGCACATCACCCCCTCCCCAGAGTCCCCCATGGAGGAGCGGGCTGCCGGCAGCCTGGAGAGCCAGACCGGAGCCCCAGCCCCGACACACACAGTGTGGCTGCCCCTGCCCCAGCACAGGGGCGTGACGGGCAGACGAGACCCTCCCCAGCCCCACGGGGCCAGCGGGGGGGCCGCGCTAAAACACTTTGGCGAGTTAAAAGAAAGACATGGAGGCTGGGCCTGGTGCCGGGGGGAGCGAGAGCCCAGGACGGTGCCGGGGGCTGCCGCTGCCCAGGAGCAGAGGCGCCCGCAGGACGGTGCCAGCAGCTGGTGAAGCCCTCCAGGACGGGGCAGTGTCCAGGCCCCTCGGCCTCCCCCGCCCCGGGGGCTGAGCCAGGGCAGGGAGGGAGGGGCCGGGGGGCTCAGAGGGCACTGTGGTCTCTGATGAAGGCTGTCCTCTCGCCGTGCGCCTCGCAGTCCTCGCCCTCCGACTCGGAAGGCAGCTCCTCCTGCCACAGCTCGGCGGGGAGCCCCCGGTAGGAGATGAGCCCGCTGTCCAGGGAGTAAACCTTGACCCCCCGCAGGCTGAAGCCCGAGCGCAGCTGCAGCACCAGGAAGACGGTGATGAAGACGAGGACGATGAAGACGCAGCTGAGGCTGGCCACCAGGACAGCCAGGCGGGAGGCGGGCGGCGGCTCGGGCTGGGCCTTGCCCAGGGCGGGGGAGGCGCGGCTGCTCTGCGTCTGGTGGGAGCAGGTCAGGTCCAGGCTGTTGTAGTGCGAGTGGGCCGGGCAGCTGAGGCAGGCGGTGGCTACGGGCCCGGTGCAGGTGGCGCAGGAGGCGTGGCAGGGCACACACAGGTGAGGGGGCCTGGGCTCCACGCTGTTCTCCAGGGCCTCGGGGGCACTCTGCAGGCTGGGCGCAAAGCCGGGGGGGCAGCGCTTCAGGCAGCTCTTCTGGTGCAGGTAGAAGCCCTCCTCGCACACTGCGGGGACAGGGGGGTTAGCACCCGGCCGGGGACTCCGCCCACCCGCCCCCGCCCCTCACTCACCCACGCAGGTCTGGCTGGAGGTGAGGGTTTTGCAGCCGCTGCTCTCCAGCCGGTTGGAGAGGCTGGTGGGCTCCGTCGCCGTCCCGTAGAGAACCAGCGTGAACTTGGTCAGGGTGCCTGCAGGCCAAGCAGAGGGTGAGGAGCGCCAGGGACCCGCTGCCCCCCTTGCTAACCCACCTGGCCTGTGGTGCCCTCTGCTGGCCACTGGCCTCATGACAAGTGGGGCCCCAGCTGGAATGGGGGGCCCGGGCTGCGGAGAGGACACTGCCGCCCGCCGTGGGGGTCGAAAGCTTCCTCCAAGTCCCTCAGAGGCAGATCCGGGGTGTCCCCCTGCCCCCCCAGGCGCAGGCCTTGTGGCCACAGGGCGGCACATGGCACCTACTGTACATGAGGGTGGGCCAGTGAACCGGGCCAGGCGGGCACCAGGGGGCCAGCAGGGAGCCTGCAGCCCCTCGCACGCACCGTAGTTGTTGGCTTCGCTCGTGTTCTCGATCTCCAGCAGCCAGTCGCCGGAGGGGTCCTCGTCCCAGGCGTGCGTGGTCATGAAGGCCCAGTCGTTGAAGCCGTCGCCTGAGTAGTCGTGAGGCCTGGGGGACGAGGGAGAGGTGAGGCCGGCCCCACAGACCCAGCCCGGGCAGCCCCAGGCCGTGGCAGGCGGGGCCCTACCTGGGAGCCAGGAGGGTGGAGCGGGTGCCCATGGGGCTGGTGAGGTGGATGGCCAGGTCGCCGCGCCGGTTGTAGGAGAGCGTGAGCCTGGCCTGGACGTGCTCCAGTCTGCCGATGGAACTGGCCTTCCCCAAGCAGGCGTCCACCTTCCTCCGCACCTCCAGCCGCTTCCCAATGTCTCTGCAGAGCACGGGGGGGGGGGGGGGGGGGGGGGTCAGCCAGCAAGGGGAGAGGGGCCCCCACAGCACCCGAGCCGAGGGCCCAGGGAAATACCATCCCTGCTGCCTTCTCCACGCACAACCCCCCAGAGCAGGCGGGGGGAGAACATGGCTGCCAGTACCCACTGCTGCCAGGAACGCAGGCTAGGGAGGCCCCCCACCAGCCACCCCACCCCACGGCCCTTCTGGCAGGGAAGAGCAGCTTCAGGTGCCAGCCCCCTGCTGCCCCCCTCCTGCACTCATCTGCTCCTGCTGCCCCCAACCCAGGCAGGGGTCCCCAGCTGCAGTGCCAGCACCACTGGGGGCACAGAACCTAGCCCCCCCCACTGGGGCTAGGGCTGAAGATGAGTGAATGCAATAGTCAGACCCTGCCCAGGTCAGCTCACAGCCAGCCCGGGCCAAGGCCAGACGACGCTGGCTCTGGGGAGGGGCTCAGGTGCAATGCACAGCAGCTGCTGCCCTGGGTCAGCTGCCTCGGGCTCTGGGGCCCACCCCTTTGCGAGGTCCTGGAGCCCAGACCCCAGAACACCTGCCCTGCGGCTTACGCTGCCGGCCCTGCCGCTCCGACAGTCCAGGGGTTTGCTCTGTGCCACAGACGTCCCCGGAGACGGACAAGACGGGACCTCCCGGCCTTTCCTGTGCCACAGCAGACAGCGCCCCCCGCTCAGCGCCAGCCTCCCCCCACCCCAACATGGGCGCCACATTCAAACCAGCCCGGCTCCAGGAAGGCAGGGGGCCGCTCAGGGAGTGAGTCCGCCCCGGCCTGAATCGCTGCCCTGTGCCAGCCATGAATGGCTCCTTTCTTCACCTGCCCTGGAGATGGACAGCAGCACCCCAGAGCTCGGCTCCCGCTGCCCAGCCTGGCACCGCACCTCCTCCCTCTGCCCAGAGCTGCCAGGCCAAAGGCCAGCAGGGCCCAGCCGGCGCTACGGGGCAGGGAACTGCAGAGAGCACCTGGGTGCTAGACACCCCCAGAGCTATGGGGGGCCCTGGGGGGCTAGTGACAGAGTGCCACACCCAGCGTGCCAGGTGGCTGCAATGGCCTGGACACATGGCACGTCTGTGCCCCACAACGAAGGGGCTGCTGGCGCCAGCACGGCCCGTGAGCACCAAGGAGCTGGTCCTGGGAAGCAAGCAGGGAGGGACGAGTGGAGCTGGAGACGGGTGCTGCGGCCCCCCAGGCTCGATAGAAGCGCCCAGCACCCCACTCCCAGCGCCAAGGAGACGGGCAGGCACCAGTGAAAGGAGCGTCTGTGAGAGCCCTGAAAAGGCCCTTGTCCAGCACCGGCTCCCGCCCGCTGCTCCCAAACCACAGCGCCCGAGGGAGCGGGGCTGGCAAGCCGCGTGCAGTCAGAGGACGGCCCCGCTCCGCACGCAGGCCAGGGACCCGGCCCCCTCTGCTCAGAGCAGTGGCACCCACGGGCAGCGCTGGCCCCACCACTCCCCAGGGAAACCAGACGGCCTGCAGCAGGCAGGAGCCCCAGGGCTGGGAGCCAGGCCAGTCTCTGGAGCCCCAGGGATCTGGCAGAGTCTCTTTCCAGCCCAGAGCGCTGACTGCAGCCTACCAAGGGGGAAATGGGCCCCTCTCCGGCTCGGCCCCACGTCAGCCACGCAGGGAGCTGAACATGGCTCCGAGCCCAGCCCGCCGGGCTCTCCCCGGGAGCCGCTGGACTGTCAGGCCACGCGCAGGGCTTGGGCCCGGTGCTGGGGACCCCCCGGGACCCCCCAGCCCTCACTTTGGCTCGGTGAGGATGTCGACGATGCACTTCCTCTGGGGTCCCACCGTGGTCCAGTTCCCGGCCAGGCTCACCATGGCCCCCGCGTCCAGCAGGCCGTAGCCGTAGGAGTGGCTGACTGCAGAGAAGAGAGAGGGTGAGGCGCAGGGCCCTGGGCGGACAAGGCAGGTCACAGGGGGTGTCCCGCAGCCAGCCCTACCCAAGGCAACCCCCCGCCCCACTGGCTGGGGCTCTGCCTGCCCCACTCCCCAGCGAGATCTGGGAGGGGTCCGCGGGGCAGCACCGGGCGCTCACAGCCGGGGAGGGGGCTGGGCGGCACGTTACCTTTGCGGCCCACGCCGTTGGTGGCCCAGTCATTGGTGTTGAGATGCGCCGGCTTCGAGGTCCGCACCACGAGGTGCTGCATGTCCCGCCAGGTCAGGTTCTTACTGCAGAGACAGAGGTGGGCTTGGAGCATGGCCAAGGGCCTGCCAGGGCCTAACCCCGCCCGGGACACCCAGCCCAGCCCCCCGCCGCCCCCGCCTGGCCTTACTTGGCTTCCAGGGTCAGCGCGATGATGCCAGCAGCCAGGGGGGCGGAGGCCGAGGTCCCCGTGTGCGACTCTGTGCACTTCTGCCGCAGGTCGGTCGTCACCTGCAGGGAGGGGTGAGGCGAGACCCCGCTGAGTGCCTGCCCCAGTGCCCGTGACCCCCGGGCACTACCACCACAGCCCCGGTGCCGGGGGCCTAGATCACTTCACACCCTGCCTGGGAGACGGGCCCCTCCCCACTCAGCTGTGTGTGCGTGTGTGGGGGGCAGTGTGGATCCCCCGGGGTTAGCAAGCCCGGCCCCTCAGGATCCACCCCCAGGCCACTTCCGGAGACCACAATACGCTGCCCTCAGCTCTCACTGGAGGGGCAAACACCAGACAGCCGCCCCCCCGGAGAGAGACGACCGCTCCCAGCACGCCCCGCTCCCGGCCAGCCCCCCAGAGAGAGACGACCGCTCCCAGCATGCCCTGCTCCCGGCCTGGCGCCTGCCTCGCCCAGACTCACAATCTGCTTCTCGTTCTGGTTGCCGCTGCTGTAGGTGGTGGCGAGGGTGGAGGAACAGGCCTCGCTGTACCAGGGCACGTTCCCGTACTGGGTGGTGCTGCTGATGGACAGCGTGTAGATGCTGTTGGTGTAGCCGTCGCAGTTGCAGCTGTCGTGTTCGCGGCCCCCGTTCCCAGAGGCCCAGACGAAGATGGAGCCCAGTCCCCCCCGGCCCTGCGGAAAGAGAGCGAGTGAGGCAGGCCCCAGCCACGGCGGCCCGCGGCCAGCCCGGCCCTCCTGCTCACCTGACTGACCCCTCGGAAGAAGGCCTCCTCTGCCAGCCGGGCCGGCCCGTCCACCGTCTTGCCGTCGTCCTCGGGGCCCCAGCTGGCACTGTAGATGTGGATGTGGTTGGGGTTTAAGCCCAGGGAGCGGGCCTCCACAGCGTCCGTCACCTCCCCGTCCAGCATGCGCACACCTAGGGCCACAGGACACGTCACCAGCTCCAGCAAAGGCTCGGGACCCGCCCCCTCAGCCCCGGGCTGCCCAGCGGGGAAGCTCTGGGATGGGCCTGGGCGCCCTGTTTGCGGGCACGAGCCCCGGGCAGGGTCTCCATCCCGGCCTGAGGCCATGGGGCAGGCAGGCAGGCCAGGGCCCACACCCTCACCCACCAGGCCCTGGGAAGCAGCAGGCAGAGGCTCTCCGCCAGCCCTGGGCCGGGCACACCCACCTCCGATCCTGGCGTTGTAAGCCACTCCCACGCCACAGATCCCGTTGTTCGCCACAGCGGCCACCTCGCCGGCGCAGCGGGTGCCATGTCTGCACCAGGGAACAGCAACGGCACGGTCAGCCTGGGGCCCCGCAGCCTCCGTTGCTGCCGCACTGCCCCCCCCCCCCCCCCCCTGGAGCTGGGGCCGCTGTCCCACCACCCAGGCAGGGCGCCCTGGGCTCAGGAGCCAGAGGGGGAGGGGACCGGACGGACTCCGCTCCAGCTGGCAATGAATGAGCCTGTGTGTGGGGCGGGGGGGGGGAGGGGGGGCAGGAGGTGGTTGCAGCTCTGCCAGGACACGGGGGTGGGGGCTCCCGAGGCCCACCCCGCTCTCCACCCTGCCCCACTGGAACCCAGTTTCCTGTGCCTGAGCCATTCTGCTGGCCCCTGAGTAGAATCAGGCTCTCCCCAGAGCTGGGGCCCTGCCTCCTCCGCAGATCCCACCACCACCACCCCCCAGCCCTGCCCGGGCTCCCCTCACCTGTTGTCGTTCATCTGTGTGTAGCGAGGCTGGGGGTCCGGGTCCTGGTCGTTCACATCAAAGCTGGCCCCGGGGTCCTAGAAGACAGACCCCCTGTCAGCTCAGTGGAGTCCCACGCTCCCCTCAGGGCCAGCCCCTGCCCGTGGCATGGGAGGAGGAGACGTCGGTCCTCTCACTGCCAGGGCTGCCTCACCACACTCCCGGGATCTAGGGCCAGGCCCGAATCCTGCTCAGCCCAGCGCCATGGGCCAGGGGCGCAGCTCAGTGGCGGGGGTGGGCTTCGAAGACGACAGGCCCCCCCACAGCACGCCGGGGCTCTCCCTGCACCGCACCCGGGGCCCTACTCACGTAGTTGTCCTCTAGGTCCGGGTGGTTCTTCTCAATGCCATCGTCCAGGATGGAGACGACAATCCCCCTGCCGGTGTAGCCCTGCTCCCAGGCCCCCCGCACGTTCAGGTCCCGCTGGTTCACATTGTACTAGAGGAACGAGCCCAGAAACCCACCGATCACACCCTGAAAGGCGGGGGGGGGACCCCCAACAAGGGTCATGGAGCAGCAGGTCCCACAACCCACGGCTGTCTGCAAGCTGCACGAACATACAGGGAAGAGAACAGGTGTATCCCCAAGCTACAATCAGCCCCCTTAAGGGGATTCGGGGCAAGTGAAAGGACCCCAGAGGATACTGCCCCACTGCGACCAAGTGAGACTGTTCTTACGGGTTTGTCTGAATACTGGTGTGCGCCTCAGTTTCCCCTGCATTACTCAAGTGTCTAGGTCAGGGGTTCTCAAACTGTGGGTCGCGACCCCTCGGGGAGGTCGCCGACCACTTCCCATGGGGTTGCGAGCTGATTTTTCCGCTGAAAAGCCGCTGCCGCGATCGCGATCGCTTCCGCTTCCGGCGGCTTTTCGGCAGACATGCCGAGCTATTTCGGGAGCGCTCGGCATGTCCGCCTAAAATAGCCGCCGAATGCGGAAGTAATTAATTCGGCGGCTTTTTGGCGAACATACAAGGGGTCGCGCCGCCGTGCTGCTCAGGAAAAGAGGCAAGTTTGAGACCCGCTGGTCTAGCTGGTAGGACATGGATGGGAGATACTTGCAGCTAGCTGCCAGTCACACCTGGCCTCTAGGGGTCGCTGGCCCGGGCTTGGCCAGGCTAGGTAATGGCTGAAGCCTGGCTGGCCAGGCCCTGCGCGGGGACCAGTCCACTTGCCGTGGCTGGACGAGGCGGCCTGCTGGCGCTGCCCGGAATCGCTCCCCCAGAGAGCACAGCTTGGCCCAGCAGGCTCAGTGGGACGGGCAGGGCAGAGCTCCGGGGGAGACGCTGCAGGGCTGCGGCCAGAGGTTCAGGCTCAGAGGTGGGGGGCAGGTGAAGGACGGGTGGGACCCCTCGAGATGGGGGACACTGAAGGGCTCCTCCGGGGGGCATAGCATAGCCTGGGGACCCCTGGTGGGGGAGGGGCTATCTGAGCAGGAGCTGGCCCTGCTTTGCTAATCCCAGACACGGGTCATTAGCTGGAGTGAAGGGATTAGGCGGGGGACGCAGGGCTGGGGAGCCCCCTCCCCAGCAGGGCATCAGTGAGCCTCCTGGGCCGGGATGCAACTCCACCCTGGATCTAGCGACAGCCCCAGGGTCCAAACCCCGTCTCAGGGGCAGTCAATCCTCACGCACACCCCGCAGCAAGAGGGGACGACAGTGCAGGTTACAGCAAATGCTGCCCCCATCCTGACCCGCCGCCCCCCCATTCCTACAACGGGGCCGTAAGTGCGAGGCCTTTGAGGGGATGTAACCGCTCCCGCCTCTGGGTGTTGACTGGCCTAACGGATGGGGAGGAGGAAACAGCCTGCTACAGGTTCCTTCCTCTGACACAGCTGCTCTGGCCAGAGGGAGCGACAGGCCACAGCGCCGGCTCACACGTCTGCTCTCGTCTGGCCCACGTTCCCCATGTTCCAGTTAGGGAAACTGAGGCACAAGCCAGGCAAGCCTAGCACAGAGCGAAGATGAGTAGAACCCTGCTACTGCCCCCCCATTCCAACTCCTCCCATCCTGCACCCCCTTCCCCACCCTCCGAGCCGCACCCCCAGCCATCACCCACCAGGTACCACTGCTGAGGGAACTTGGGGTCTGTGGGCTCCGTGAAGGCATCTCTCTTTGTCCTGCGCTTTGCCACCTGCTGCTCCAGCCAGTGCACCTAGAGACGGACAGAGGAGGGTGAAGGAGCAGCCGGAGGAGCCAGCTAGGCCTGGGCCTCCCAGCAGCTACAGGCACCCAAGACTGACCCCAGCTAGCCTGTCACCCAGCTGCCACCGCTCTGACCCCACGCTCAGGCTACACGAGACCCCTCTTGCCCCAGAAGCTCGCAGGAGAGAGGAGGCTGCCTGGCCAGGGCAGGACGGGGCCTGTGCAGTTCCTACGGGGAAGGGGTGCTCCGGGAGGAAGCGGGCACAGTGAAGGGGCAGGGCTATGGCTCTGTGGGGCTGGGAAGCAGGAGGAGGAAACCCCAGGGGGGTGTTCTCTCACGCACGGGCTGGCTCCGGGTCAGCCCTGGTCCGGGGCCTGGCCGGGGGCCGCATCATCCTGCTACGGACGAGCGGCGGCTCTCGGCTGGCAACCCCTCCAACACATGCCACGGACAAAGCTGCCAACGCTGGGCCCTGGGCCACACCTGCCACAGCCCCTGGGCTAAGGACTCTCAGGCCAAAGGCTTGAGGGGCCAGGCCTGGCCCAGAACGCAGCATCCTGGACAGGCCCGGCCAGCATCCCAGGGCACCGCTCGCGGGGAGGTCTCCATCACCAGGCACTGGCTCCCCTTCCTGCCCCCAAGGCCCTGCCCGGTCCCGGGGAGAGCAGCAACGTCACAGAGCTCTGAACCCAGCCAGCCAGCACCTCCCCCAGACGTGGACACCGGGCAAGCCACCACCAGAGATACTGGGGAGGGGCAAAGGAACCAGTCTCCAGCCCCTGTAGTTCTGAGGCTGGTGTGCCAGAGGAAGCCATTCCCCCTCCCCACCGGCTTGGGACACAAGGACCCCGGCAGCGAGCCAGGGCCCCGGCACTCAGCACCAGCCTTGGTAGAAGCCACGTGCCAGCCCAGGAGCCCGTGGAGAGCAGGGGTCTGGCACTGCGACTGGCCCGGGCATGCAGGAGGTACCCAGGCTGGCACAGCACCCACCTGAGTGTCAAGTCCACTACCTGGCAACCCTGACCCACAGCCCCCGGCTATTCCAGCCCTGGACCCCCCCCCCCAAACCTGACCCACAGCCCCCGGCTATTCCAGCCCTGGACCCCCCCCCCCCAAACCTGACCCACAGCCCCCGGCTATTCCAGCCCTGGACCCCCCCAAACTTGACCCACAGCCCCCGGCTATTCCAGCCCTGGACCCCCCCCCCAAACCTGACCCACAGCCTCCGGCTATTCAGCCCTGGACCCCCCCCCAAACCTGACCCACAGCCCCCGGCTATTCAGCCCTGGACCCCCCCAAACCTGACCCACAGCCTCCGGCTATTCAGCCCTGGGCCCCCCCAAACCTGACCCACAGCCCCCGGCTATTCCAGCCCCGGACCCCCCCCCCCAAACCTGACCCACAGCCCCCAGCTATTCCAGCCCTGGACCCCCCCCCCAAACCTGACCCACAGCCTCCGGCTATTCCAGCCCTGGACCCCCCCAAACCTGACCCACAGCCCCCGGCTATTCCAGCCCTGGACCCCCCCAAACCTGACCCACAGCCCCCGGCTATTCCAGCCCCGGACCCCCCCCCAAACCTGACCCACAGCCCCCGGCTATTCCAGCCCCGGACCCCCCCCCCAAACCTGACCCACAGCCCCCGGCTATTCCAGCCCCGGACCCCCCCCCCAAACCTGACCCACAGCCCCCGGCTATTCCAGCCCCGGACCCCCCCCCCAAACCTGACCCACAGCCCCCGG
This sequence comes from Sternotherus odoratus, assembly GCA_032164245.1. Lineage (NCBI taxonomy): Eukaryota > Metazoa > Chordata > Testudines > Kinosternidae > Sternotherus > Sternotherus odoratus. Next base: position 738,819 of record JAVMKO010000010.1, on the reverse strand, counting down.
CTATTCCAGCCCCGGACCCCCCCCCCCAAACCTGACCCACAGCCCCCAGCTATTCCAGCCCCGGACCCCCCCCCCCAAACCTGACCCACAGCCCCCGGCTATTCCAGCCCCGGACCCCCCCCCCCAAACCTGACCCACAGCCCCCGGCTATTCCAGCCCCGGACCCCCCCCCCCAAACCTGACCCACAGCCCCCGGCTATTCCAGCCCCGGACCCCCCCCCCCCAAACCTGACCCACAGCCCCCGGCTATTCCAGCCCCGGACCCCCCCCCCCCAAACCTGACCCACAGCCCCCAGCTATTCCAGCCCCGGACCCCCCCCCCAAACCTGACCCACAGCCCCCGGCTATTCCAGCCCCGGACCCCCCCCCCCCAAACCTGACCCACAGCCCCCGGCTATTCCAGCCCCGGACCCCCCCCCCAAACCTGACCCACAGCCCCCGGCTATTCCAGCCCCGGACCCCCCCCCCCAAACCTGACCCACAGCCCCCAGCTATTCCAGCCCCGGACCCCCCCCCCCAAACCTGACCCACAGCCCCCGGCTATTCCAGCCCCGGACCCCCCCCCCCAAACCTGACCCACAGCCCCCGGCTATTCCAGCCCCGGACCCCCCCCCCCAAACCTGACCCACAGCCCCCGGCTATTCCAGCCCCGGACCCCCCCCCCCAAACCTGACCCACAGCCCCCGGCTATTCCAGCCCCGGACCCCCCCCCCCAAACCTGACCCACAGCCCCCAGCTATTCCAGCCCCGGACCCCCCCCCCAAACCTGACCCACAGCCCCCGGCTATTCCAGCCCCGGACCCCCCCCCCCCAAACCTGACCCACAGCCCCCGGCTATTCCAGCCCCGGACCCCCCCCCAAACCTGACCCACAGCCCCCGGCTATTCCAGCCCCGGACCCCCCCCCCAAAACCTGACACAGCCCCCGGCTATTCCAGCCCCGGACCCCCCCACACCCTGACCCACAGCTCCCGGCTATTCCAGCCCTGGACCCCCCCCCAAACCTGACACAGCCCCCGGCTATTCCAGCCCTGGACCCCCCCCCAAACCTGACCCACAGCCCCCGGCTATTCCAGCCCTGGACCCCCCCCCCCAAACCTGACCCACAGCCCCCGGCTATTCCAGCCCTGGACCCCCCCCCCCAAACCTGACCCACAGCCCCCGGCTATTCCAGCCCTGGAACCCCCCCCCCCAAACCTGACCCACAGCCCCCGGCTATTCCAGCCCTGGACCCCCCCCACCCTGACCCACAGCCCCTGGCTATTCCAGCCCTGGACCCCCCCCCAAACCTGACCCACAGCCCCTGGCTATTCCAGCCCTGGACCCCCCCCCCAAACCTGACCCACAGCCCCCGGCTATTCCAGCCCTGGACCCCCCCCCCAAACCTGACCCACAGCCCCCGGCTATTCCAGCCCTGGAACCCCCCCCCCCCAAACCTGACCCACAGCCCCCGGCTATTCCAGCCCTGGACCCCCCACACCCTGACCCACAGCCCCCAGCTATTCCAGCCCTGGACCCCCCCCACACCCTGACCCACAGCCACTGGCTATTTCAGCCCTGGACCCCCCCACACCCTGACCCACCGCCCCCGGCTATTCCAGCCCTGGACCCCCCACACCCTGACCCACAGCCACTGGCTATTCCAGCCCTGGACCCCCCAGCTCTGCCAGCACCCCCCCAACTCTGACCCAGAGCCTCCTGCTAGCCCAGCCCTCGGTCCCCTGCCCCCCAGTTCTGATGAAGCCTGGTCACAGGTCATCTTCCTACTGTGATCGCAGTCCTCACCCCCTCCTCAGCTCTGCTCATGTACCCTGCCCTGGGCACCATGTAGGCTAGTGACTGGGACAAACTGCTATTGCCAGATGGCTCAGCCCTTCAACCCAGAGCTTCCCCGGGGGGAGAGGGGGAATCCTCCCCCCAGCGGCACAGCAAGGACAGCACGGCAGACACCACCTACCTGGGGCTCCCTGGCCAAGTAGCTGTGCCGGGACCGGTGGGGCGAGAGGGAACGTTTCACCACCGCACGGTGCTGGAAGTGGTAATAGTCACCGACGATCTGCAAGACAGAGAGCGCGGGTGAGACCAGCCCCCGCCCACAGGCTGCTCAGGGCCCAGCCTGCCCCCCACCTGCGGGCACACAGCAAGCCCGGGCAGAGCAGGGCTGGGGAGCCCGGACTAGACTCGGCCCATCCCCGGCCCACGGTGCTGAGCGCTGCACGGACAGAGCAGGGGCTGGCGGGCAGGGCTGGGAGGGTCAGGGGGTGCTTAGGCAAGGCATGGGCTAGCACCTCGGGCTCTGCACCCCCCCCCATGCTAGCAGCCCCTGCTCTGTGCCCAGTTGGGGTCGGGTACACTGCCCCCCACCCTGGACACTGGCCCCTGCAGGAAGCTAGCCCCAGGGTGGGGCTGAGTAGTGGTGGGCTGCTCCCCACAGCACTTGGCTTGCTCCCAGGAGAGGGAGCAGGTGGCTACAGGCTGGGCCCACCCCCCAGCCCACCCCAGGGAGGCAGGTCTCTGGCGGAGTCTCATGTCCTGGCCCAGCCTGTGCACCGCTCCCCACTGCCATCCCGGGCCACAGCCCCCTCCCCCCCCCCCCCCGCCCTGGGACAGGAGTCGGGGCAGGCGCTGAGCCCTAGGGAGCGGGACGGGGGCAGAGGTGACCGTGAGACCCACCGTTTCTTAGGGAAAAGGCTCCAGGAAGGACCCTGCCCAGCACAGGAGACACCCCCCCCTCCCCCGCCCCAGCCAGGCGCCTGCAAATCCTCCCAGAGCAGGTGTTGGGGCCCAGACAGAGGCAGCAGCTGGGCTCTGCTCCCCCCACCGCCTCCCGCCCAGCACAGGGGCTGCACAGCCGGGCCCCTGCCCAGAGCAGCCCCGGCACAGGCCAGGCACCCCGCAGCCCCAGCACCTCACTTCCACCATGGGCTCCACAGCCCCCCCACTTCCCCGAGCCCGGGCCCCCGGCCGAGAGCGGAGCGCTGCCCTGCCCCACGCAGCTCAGAGTGGGACGGTTGCCACGGGGCCCAGCAGCTCTGGGTTCGAGGGGCTGCTCTGCTGCAGCCGCCCTGTGTGACCTGGCCAAGCCCCGTCTGTGCCCACGGGGCGGGGCTACGGTGCCAAAGGCCAGACAGGCCCCCACACATCCCATCAGCGGGGCCGTGGTCCTGGCCCGGCGCAGGACAAGGGACGCGACCAGCGCCACGTGACGGGGCGGAGGGAGCGACTTGGTTCCCTAAGCCCCCCTTGGCCCAGCGAGTGCCACGTCCTACCTCGCCTGCCTGGGCCAGGAACAGGGCCCCATTGTTCCCCACAGCAGCTCCCTGCTCTGCCTAGTCACCAGACCGGATTAGGGTCTGCCCGGAGCCAGCCCAGCCCAAGCCCCAGCCAGCCACCTGTCCTGCCGGAGCCCTGCTCCAGACCAAGCCCCCAGGCCCAGCGCCGAGTGCCCCCCGGCTGTGGGAACGGGCCATGTTCAGGGCAGGGCTCCAGCCCAGGCCCTCCCCCAGCAGAGCCCCCTCCTTGCCACAGGACGGGACAGCAGCCCCTGGACCTGCCAGGCCACTGCAGCCCAGGATGAGCTGGGGGCAGGGGGCTGGTGGGGGCAGCAGGGGTCCCGGCGGGGGCTGCCGCCTGCCATCCCCTCAGGAACTAGCCGGGCAGCAGGCCCCAGGGGATCCTGTTGCCATGGTGACAGGCTGGACACCTGTTTGCTGAGAGGAGATGGGCGATAAGACGACCCCCCGGGAACCGGCGCAGAGCGGGGGGCACACAGGCGGCAGAGACAGTTCGCTGCCGGCATCCACCAGGCCAGCGGCTGGACCAGCAGAGACACAGGGAGAACGCCCCCCCCCCCCCCCCCCGGTGCCATGTCCTGGCCCAGTCTGAGCGCCACGCCGGCCCCAGGCTCCATGGCACCCCTCCTCCACCACAAGGGGAGCCGGGGGGCAGCCCTCAGCCCAGTCCAGCAGCAGCCCTAGGCCCAAGACAACTCACCATCTCAGGAACCTCTGAGCAGGGCCCAGGCCCCGGGGGGGCACTGCCAGGCCCCGGGGGGGAGGGGGCACTGCCAGGCGCTCCCACCCCCCACCAGCTCTCTCAGGCTCCTCCCCTGTTGCAGCTGCAGCCAGCCCCAGAGACAGAAGCAGGAAGAGCCTCCCAGTGGTGCCATGTGGCAAAGCGGTTCCCCCCCCCCCCATCGGCCCCTGCTCACCATCCTGCCACCTCCGGGCAGCTGCTGCTGGAAGCACAGAGCTGGGGGCCAGCACGTGAGGTGCTCAGATGGGCGCCTCCCACAGGCAGCCCGAGTTCCCTGTAAGCTGCGCGGCTGCGGGGAGAGGGGCTCTTCCCCGCTGGCCAAAGCACGGACCAGCCGTGACAGGGAGGGGCACCCCCCTTGGTTCAGCCCAGCCCCACCAGAGCTACCACGGCAGGGGAGAGGGGCCTCTCCCCCCGGCCCCCAGCTGCTGCAGAAACAGAGGGCTAGGGGGTGTCCTCTCTCCCCACTGCAGCCCCAGGCTGCACCCTGAACCTCTCATCCCCAAAGCCCACCCTCCCACCCCTCTGCCCCAGCCCTGAGCCCCCTCCCACACTCCAACCCCCTCAGCCCCACCCCCAGCACATGAATTCTGTTCTGTTAATGGGACACTGGCAGCCCTGTGCCCTGCCCCCTCCGAGCCTCACCCCCAGTCCCGTGGGCTTCCTGCCAGCCAGGGCTTCGCAGGCGGGTGCTGCTGGGAGGCCCAGGCCAGACAGGTGCCAGCGTCACACTGGTCTGCGAAGCCTCATCGGGGAATTAAGTGAACTGGATGAGCCAGAAAAACACCATCCTTCAGCTGCCTTGCCAAATGCAATCAGTACAGCGGGGGGGAGGGGGGCCCCCCTCCAGGATCTGGGCCCCAGCCGCTGCTGCACGGCCGGAGGAGTGGGGGGGCAGGACGCGGCATCGACCCAACGCCCTGGCATGGGGACCCTGAGCTCACAACCTGCTGCACTGGGCAGCGGGGTCGGCGCAGCCCCCGTGCACTCTGGGACCTGCCCCAGTGGGATGGAGACATGGGGGCCATGCCAGGAGACGCAGTGTGAGCAGCAGGGCACCCCACAGAGCAAGCTGGGCCCGGGCTTCTCCTAGCCACATGCCAGCGCTGCGGGGCCGCAGACCCCCAGGCCTCCAGAAGCCAACCCAGCGGGCTCTGCGGCAACGCGAAGTCCAGCCCAGAGGCGGGCTGAGCCCTCGGGCCCCACACGCCCTCCAGCAGCAAAACCAGCCCCACTGCCGGCCAGGAGGCACCTGCAGGAAGAGCTGCTCCGGGTGCAGAGGGGCAACCCTGGCACCAAGGGGCACTGGACTCCGTGCGGGGTTTAAATCTTCCACTCCAATTACAAGATCTGTACATGGGTCAGGATCCCCCAGAACCACCCCCCACAGCCCGCACCAGCAGAGCAAACGCCCCCCCCCGGTGACACCCCCCACAACCTGCACCAGCAGAGCAAACGCCCCCCCCCCCCCCCCGGTGACACCCCCCACAGCCCGCACCAGCAGAGCAAATGCCAGGTCCCCCCCGTGACACCCCCCCACAGGCCACTCCAGGCCCCAGCTGCTCTGAGACGTGCTAGCCCCTGCCCCCACCCACAGCAAGCGCCCAAGGTCCTGGAGCCCAACAGAAGGAGGCCCCCGCTCTTCGGGAGGCAGCTGCTTTCCCTGCCCCCCAGCGGGCTGCGGCCGGATGGCTCAGAGCAAGTCCAGCCCTGCTGCCCCCAACCGTGAAACTTCCAGAGAGAGAGCCCCCCACCCTGCCGGCGGGGGAACCCCACTCCTCAGACCCCCACACGCCCTTCCCCCCCACCCAAGGCAGAGCCCCCACTCTACTGGCTGAGCAGCACCCCACAGCCAGGGCGGCCAGCAGCCCCAGTGGCCAGCCGGCAGTGCCGGGCTCCCAGGAGGGGCAGGGAGACATTCCGCAGCCTTGCCCCCTTGGGTCAGGGAAAAGCAGGCAGGGGGCAGGGAAGTGCAGCACAGCCTGGCGTAGGGGGCCCTGGCAGCCGGCCACCCTCTGCTAGAGCCCAGCGGTGGCTCCCAGAGGCGCAGGCCTGGTAGCGTCATGCTGCTCTCGTCACACGGCTGCATCAGCACTCCCGAGAACGCGCCACGAGAAGGGGATGACGCCAGTGCCCTGGGGCAGCCCCCCCCAGAGTAGGGGCTCAGGGACTGGCCCGGAAGGAAGAGCTGCCACTAGCACAAGAAAACAAAGGACCAGCCAAGTCCCCGCCCCGCATGTCGCAAGCAAAGGAGCTCGGCCAGGGCCTCACCTTCGGGCTCCTCTCTGGAGAGGGGCCTTGGATCGTCTGTGTGAACGGCAGACCTGCCCTGCCACGGGGAGCGGGCGCTGAGCAGGGACCAGAGCCCTGGGCCCGAGCCAGCAGGGGCTGCCAGGCTCCAGCAGAGAGATAAGAGAGGGGCCGGCAGAGCCAATGGGGAAGAGACACGAGTCCCGCGGCGGGGGCTGCGGGCCAGGCCCGGTGCTCAGCCCCCATGCCCACAGGATGGAGGGGAGACAGGCCGGGCTGACACATGCGTTTGCAGAGGGCATTCCCAGGGAAGGACACAGGAGTCACCAACAACCACCCGCCCCCACGCAGGGGAATGCTCCGTAGGGGGAGCAGCTGTCAGGGGTCCTGGAGACTCACCCCTGACACAGCCACCCCACAGCCCTGCCTGGCCCACTCAGTCTGCTGGGGGTGAGACCTGAGAGTGCATCACCCACGCCCCAGTCCACAGGCAAGTCAGCCCCAGGGGGAGGCCCTAGCCAGTCACACCAAGCCAGGAGTGCCATAGAGGCCCTGCCAAAAGAACAGCGCTGACAGGGCCCCAGGGACCTGCCTGGCATGGTAAACCCTCCGCCCAGGGAGATCTGCCCCACACTGCCCCAGGGCAGGCTCTGCCCCCAGGAGCCAGAGGGCTTGCGAGGGGCAGGCTGGGCACCAGGCACCCAGGGCTGTCGGGGGTGGCTCCAAGCAGGGAGAGACTCACTCACCGGACCAAGGTTGAGGAATCCATGCTTCCTGGCTAGCCGGCCAGCCTCCGGCGGCCCCGCTGGGACAAGCACGGCCCAAGTATTGGTGTAGACGCGCTGGCCTCGCCCCTCCTGGGCCAGCAACGCCACCACTGGAGTCCACAGCAAGAGCAGCAAACGGGGCCCCAGATCCATCAGAAGGTCGGAGCCTCTCGCCGGGGGCCAGGTCCCCGCTCAGCACAGCCGGGCACTCCGCCGCCCTCCGGCCGGCCTGGGGGTCACGGGGACGACATCTGAAGAGCAGGCTGGACAGCACCACAATGGATCAGGTCCCCTGGAAGGAGAGCAGCACAAGTCCCTGCTGAGCCTCTCCACAGTGCTCAGCCCCACAGAACCCCGAGGAGACCAGGGCGCAGCTCAGGGCCGGAGGGAGCACAGCGCCCCATAGGGGGTGGGGCGGGGAAGAGAGACCCGAATCCCTCACAGAGGGGCCGGCCCGCCCTGCTCCAGGGGGCTGTTTACCCTGCCATTGGCCAATGTGTGCGTGTGCTCTAGGCTCACACACAGGAAGCGGCAGGGAGCAGGGCAGGCAGTGTTTGCCGAAGGAGGGGAGAGGACAGCAAATGGCTCCCTCTGCCCAGGCAGAAGCAAACAGGAAACTCACCCTAAGTGCCCAGCTCCAGGCAAACCCCCCCGGGCAAGGGGCAAGCAGCCAAACCACAGTGGGAGGTGTATGGGGAGAAGAGAAACACACAGCCTGGCCATACCCAGAACCACCAGCCCCTCACCCCCACCCACCTTTAGGCAGCTCTCTATCCACAAGGGGAGAGAAACCTGGAGCCAGGGGCCTGGGAGAGCCACTTGGTGCAGAAGAACCAGGCCCAGCAGACCCCAGGCCCAGGTGACACGGGCCCAACCCCACAGCGCGGGCATGGCCACGCCTGGTCACGTTCCGCTTGAAGCCACGTGCCCCTGGCTTGGGCGGGATGGGAACACTCTGACTGTCATGCAACAAGGGCACAGCCACTCAACTCCTGAGGTCGGGGGCAAAACCCCATGGATCCAGGTGAAAACCTGGAAGGGGGAAATGGGGATCAGATGGGGCACCTGGCTAGCAGAGGCAGCAGCAGCAGCCTGTAATTGCCTACAAATGAAAGAACCCCAGCTCAGCACTGCCTGGTACCCCAAACAGTTTACACATTGGCACCCTAATGAGAAGGGATAGCGAGGGACAGCTCTGTGCTATGAGCAGTGGCCTGCTAACCCCAGGGTTGGGAGTTCAATCCTTGAGGGGGCCATTTATGGATCAGGGACAGTGGGATTGGTCCTGCTCTGAGCAGGGGGTGGACTAAATGATCCCGAGGTCCCTTCCAACCCTGATATTTTATGATCCAGAGACTAGCTGTGCACAAACACAGAGGAAAGGCTGCTGGGGCGGGGGCATAAAAGGTTATTCTGGAGTCAGAGAAGCAGCTCAGCCAGTGATTCCAGTGAGGCCCCCACCTAGCTGTTCTACTCTGGCAGCACCACAGTGGAGGCTCCGCATAGACAGGGCACCCACGTATCTGGGTGTGTGAGCCATGGCAGGGTCTCCGCCTGCTGAATGCTGGCACTTAATGATAGCCTGTGGAATTCACCGACACTAGATAATTACACACTCCAGTGCGGAGACGTGGCCAGCAAGACAACATGGCCCAAAACAAACCACTTCCTCTTGATCCACAAGAGCATCCGCTAGGGCAGCCAGTCCCTCCCTACCCCCCATCGATTACCCAGCTGCCCACCACCCGCCGACAGACACGCCCCACCAAGGCTCACTGAGGGCAGCAGACGCGTTACCCAAGTGGGGTCTGCGTGGGAGATGGTGAGGCCGCGCTCTCCTGCCAGGAGCAGCTTACAGCCATTGCTTTCCTCCCCAGCCAGCCCCATGTTTGTGAGGAATGGGGGGTGGGGGCCACAGAACTGCCCGTCCCCCCAGGAGCAGTCAGGAGCCACCTGGCAGGAGTGGGAATAAGAACTGCCACTTCGAACATTGCAGAGTGACTGGCCAGGGGCTCTCAGCCCAAGACCACCCAGCCTGGCCCAACTGCCCAGGGGTCCCTCCCTCAGCTCTGGCGAGTTTGGGGGGGTAGGTTTGAAGGTGCTTTGGGGTCCCCAAGCGAAGCTGCCCCCAGCTGCAGTCCAAGCCGGGTGTACAGGGGACCAGAGACACGGCTCAGAAGCCAGGACCCGGACGGGGAAGAGGGAGGTGGCTCTGGGAAGCGCCTGGGCACCCTCCCTGGGTCCAGTCCCACCTGCTCGGAGCAGAGCCGGGCGCAGGGAACACCAGCTGCCCTGAGAGCCAGAGCAGGGGGCTCTGCCCCCTCCCATGGGGCAAGGCTGCCGGGTTGGGGTCTGTGGGGTCACTAACGCAGGCATGTCCCACCATGCAATGGGGCCACCCCACAAATGTCCCCTGGGACAGAACCGAGTCAGACCCGTGAAGCAAGCAGCAGTGACATGGCCCCGAAAGGGAGCCGCACGGGTACAGACACTCCCCGCCCCCCACACCGGGCCCGGCCCCCCAGCTGATCCCCACCGCCCCGGGGCCCCTTCGACCAGGGCCGGCCTACGAGCCCCGCTCTCCGCTCCAGCCGGACTCGCTGCCCGGCTCCGCAGCGGGGGCTGCTCCCAGACAGCCCCGTCCCCACGGAAACCCGCCCGCGCCAGCTCCGGGCCGGCTCCTTCCCCTCGCCCGCGGGGCGGAGCCGGCGGTGACCTGGGGCCCCCGCCCCAGCGCGGCCGGGCTCCCCCGGGGGGTCCCCGGAGCCCCTCGTCCGGCCCGACTCCGCCCCAGGCCGGAGCTGTCAAGCGCCAGCCCCGCCGCCAGGCCAGGGGCCCGAACCCCCGGGGGAGACCGGCCCGGGCCGGCCCCGTCTTACCCTGCACGGCGCTCGGCTCCGCTCGGCTGGCGGCCGCGGCCCTTTATGGGCGGCGGCGGAGCAGCGTCACCTCGCGGGGAAGCCCGGAGCCCCCGCCCCGGAGCCGAGCCCGGCCCAGCAGGAGCGGGGGGGCCAGGCCCGGCCGCCGCCTGGTGACTCGCCGCAGCTGTCGGCCCGGCCCGGCCCGGCGGGCGCCGCCGGATGCCGTCACGGCTGCAGCGGGCTCCCTCCGGCCCGGCGCCCGGCCCCTCCTCGGGAGGCGGCGCCCTCGGCCCCGCGCCGGCCCGGGAGACCCGCGCCGGGCCCAGCCCCCTCCGGCGCCCCCAGCATGCGGGTCACCCCCCCCCCCGCCATACGGGTCACCCCCCCCCCGGTCCCCCAACATACGGGTCACCCCCCACCCGGTCCCCTTCCCCCCCCCACCCTTCTCCCCCCTGACATACGGGTCACCCCCCCCCCGGTCCCCTTCCCCCCCCCGCCCTTCTCCCCCCTGACATACGGGTCACCCCCCCACACATATGGGTCACCCCCCTGCCCTTCTCCCCCCCCCACATATGGGGAGAAGGGCGGGGGGGTGAGAAGGGAAGGGGGGGTGACCCATATGTGGGGGGGAGGGGATGGGTCACCCCCCCTTCCCTTCTCACCCCCCCAGCATGCGGGTCACCCCCGCCCTTCTCCCCCCTGACATATGGATCACCCCCCACCCGGTCCCCTTCCCCCCCCCCCCACATGCAGGCAGGGGCGGATTAATTGCTCCTGGGTCCCTAAGCACAGCCAAGCAATCGGCCCCCCTTTCAACTCTCACCCCCAATCACAACCCAGCTTTTACTCGCAAAGTGTAATCAACGCAACATTGGGGGATTTCGGGGGCCAAGACTTTAATTGAGACTTTTTTTAATTAAAGGCCATGCAAACTTGTAATTTTGTGACCATTTTGTTGTTGTTGCTCTTGGGGCCCTAAGCACCTGCTTTTATTGCTTATAGGTTAATCCACCATTGCATGCGGGTCACCCCCTGGTGCCCTTCTCCTCCCCCCCCCCCCTCCCCGGCCAACATGCCGGTCACCTCCCAGCTCCCTTCTCGCACCCCCCCTCCCGACATGGGGGTCATCCCCCATCCCCTTCTTCCCCCTGACATATGGGTCACTCCCCTTCCCTTCTCCCCCCCAACATGCAGGTCACCCCCCATCCAGTCTCCTCCCTCCCCCGACATGAGGGTCACCCCCTGACCTGGTCCCCTTCTATCCCTCTAGCTCCTATTCCAACCCCAGGGGGTGCATTACTCGCTTGCTGTGAGGGTTCCCTGGAAGGATTTGTTCTAGGGACACAGGAAGAGACGGGAGTTAGCTCACAAGTGGAGAACAGGTGCTGAGTGGCCCAATTCAGTCAGGGTGGATGGCACTGGCTCTCCCCTGGGGAGGTAACACCCTTCTCTTCATGTGCCAGTAGAGTAGAACAACACCTGCACCTGCAATCTTTGCTCCATGTATCTGAAGAAGTGGGGGTTTCACCCAGGTAAGCAGTAGAGTATTATCCTCACAGCGGAGAGAAATGCACCAGAGTGAGTGGGTGAAAAGTAGGGTGTATTTACAGCCCAACTACATTTGCATGTTTAATATGACTCTGTACTGAGTCTATGTATAAGGAGCAGGGGCAGAAGCCAAACTTGTTTCTGAGTCACTGATAACTTTAAAGAAAATGATCTTGAATGCTTATGGATCAATGTCCTGACAGATAAAGCACGAGATGAGGTATTAGTTACAGACCCCCCAGTCACACTAGGGAGCAGGACAACCGGCTCCTTATGCACCTATCTATAGTGTGTAGGGGGGAAAAGGCGAGGGATCGTGGGGGACTTCAGTTTTGAGTGAAATACGCGGGAGGACTCACGCTGTCAGTACTAAAACATCCTTGGAATTCTGACAGTTTCCTAAATCAAAAGATGTTTCCCCCAGCGAGGGGGATTCTATAGAAGACCTTGTCCTGACAAATAAAGCGGAACTGATCATCGAACTAAACATGAATGGTAATTTAGGTACAAGTGATCATGACTTAATCATCACATTTATAACGTGCAAGCAGAATAAAGTCCAGACCAGTGATGCATATACTTGTTGCTTTAAAAGGGCCAATTTCACAAAGCTGGAGAGAAAAAAAATGAGCCAATTCAGCTGGAAGGAGGAATTTAATCAGAGAAAACTGAACAATTGGAAATTGTTTAAGAACACTTAACTAGATGCCCAAAATGCACAATTGAAGAAGGTGGCTGTGGTGTTTAAAAACGGACCTCTCTTTGAGCGAAAATTAAGGCAGCTATAAAAAAATTAAATATAAGACAAATGGAAGAAAGGGAAAATTGATAGTAGCAAATCGATAGTAGTAAATATAAATCAGAAGCTAGGAATTTGAGAAAACTGATAAAAGAAGCAAAAAGACAAGTTGAAATCTATGACCAGCATTGTTGAGGACATTAAGAAGGAATTTGTGAAGTATATTAGGAACAAAAAGAATCCTAATAATGGTATTGGTCCACTATTAGATGGAAATGGAAGGATGATCAATAATAATGCAGAAAAGGCAGAAACATTCAATAAATACTTTTTCTGTATTTGAGAAGAGCGGATCTGGAGGATGGTGTGGACTGCACCCTCAGCAAGTTTGCAGATGACACTAAACTGGGAGGAGTGGTAGATACACTGGAGGGTAGGGATAGGATACAGAGGGACCTAGACAAATTAGAGGATTGGGCCAAAAGAAATCTGATGAGGTTCAACAAGGACAAGTGCAGAGTCCTGCCCTTAGGACGGAAGAATCCCATGCACTGCTACAGACTAGGGACCAAATGGCTAGGCAGCAGTTCTGCAGAAAAGGACCTGGGAGTTACAGTGGATGAGATGCAGGATATGAGTCAACAGTGGGCCCTTGTTGCAGAGAAGACTAATGACATTTTGGGCTGTATAAGTAGGGGCATTGCCAGCAGATCGAGGGATGTGATCGTTGCCCTCTATTCGACATTGGTGAGGCCTCATCTGGAGTACTGTGTCCAGTTTTGGGCCCCACAATTTTGGGGGGAAAATTGGAAAGAGTCCAGTGGAGGACAACAAAAATGATTAGGGGGCTGGAGCACATGACTTACGAGGAGAGGCTGAGGGAACTGGGATTGTTTAGTCTGCAGAAGAGAAGACTATGGGGAGATTTGATAGCTGCTTTCAACTACCTGAAAGGGGGTTCCAAAGAAGATGGATCTAGACTGTTCTCAGTGGTAGCAGATGACAGAACAAAGAGCAATGGTCTCAAGTTGCAGAGGAGGAGGGTCTGGTTGGATATTAGGAAAAATGTTTTCCCTAGGAGGGTGGTGAAGCACTGGAATGGGTTAACTAGGGAGGTGGTGGAATCTCCTTCCTTAGAGGTTTTTAAGGTCAGGCTTGACAAACCCAGGATGGGATGATTGGTCCTGCTTTGAGCAGGGGGTTAGACTACATGACCTCCTGAGGTCCCTTCCAACCCTCATATTCTATGATTTTATGATGATGTAGTCATATATGATAACACACTTTCCATTCCACTAGAATCTCAGGATCATGATAAACAGCACTTATTAAAATTAAACATGTTTAAAATCAGAAGGTCTGGATAACTTGCTTCCAAGAGTTTTAAAAGAGCTGGCTGAGAAGCTTGCTGGACCATTAATGTTAACTTTCAAGAAGTCTTGGAACACCAGGAAACTTGCAGAAGACTGGAAGAAAGCTAATGTGCCAATATTTAATCGCATAAAGAATATCAGTCTGATGTTGATCCTGGGCAAGATAAGGGAGCAGCTGAATTACAGACTCAGTTAATAAAGAATTAAAGGAGGGTAATATAATTAATGCAAATAAACATGAATTTATGGATAATAGATCCTGTCAAACTAGCTGGATATCTTTTTAGATGAGATTATAAATTTAGTTGATAAAGTGATAGTGTTGATGTGACATACTTCTGTAAGGCATTTGATTTAGTATCACTACATTTTGATTAAGAAAACTAGAATACAAAAATTAACCTGGCACACATGAAATGAATTAAAAGCTGGCTAACTGATAGGTCTCAAAATGGCAGGGGTGTGACAGCTGCTGGAATACTGGGCAGTTCTGGTGTTCACAATTCAAGGAATTATTGGCGAGTGCTCTGAGAAGAGCCACAAGAATGATGAGAGGATTAGAAAACCTGCCTTACAATGCTAAACCCAAGGAGCTCAATCTCTTTAGGTTAACAAAGAGGTGGTTACGGAGTGACTTGACAACATCTATAAGTACCAACAAATATATGAGTTTTTAGCCTCTTATCTAGGGATGACTTGGGGGCAGATCTCTGACCTGTCATATACAGGAGGTCAGACTATAATAGTCCCTTCTGGCCTTGGAATCTATGAGGACACGAAAGCCTCCTCTTTACCCCAAACCCCAGGACGGGGACTTCCTTGTAACAGAATAGTTTCTGATCATGCATCCCCTTACGAAGAAGAGGAAATCACTTAGGTGTCAAAGGAGTAATTAAAACAAACTAGCAATTGCACAGGAAACAGTCACGTCAGTAATTTGATGCTGCTGAGAATAACGAAGTGAATCAGCTTTGTGACTGGAAACTGGGTTCCCAGGGGTAAGTTTAGGGAGTCTTGTTTGTTAGCTGAAGTCAGGTTTGCAGGAGTGGAGGACTAATTGCAGGACTCCCCTCACAAAAAAAGAACCACTCCTGAGTTCCAGGATTCCTTATAACAAAGCTGGTGCCTGGGCCCAGCTGGGAAAGACGAACTGCTACTTTCTATCGGGAATCCAGCCTCTCCACGGGTAATGTGCCCATCACCACAGTAGGACATCACACCTGGGACAGGAATAGAGCCCACAGTCAAAAGGTCAGAGGCTTACACCTGAGACTGAGAGAAGCCCAGGGACAGGCAGGGATGGTACAAGTTTGTCCTGGCCTCGTCCATGCCTCTTCTGGGGGCCATATGTGCTGTGAGTTCTCATCCTTCCCAAGGCTGCCAGCCCTCTGAGGTGGCCTTTGCCACTCACCTGCTCAGCAGGGATGGCCCTGGAGCAATGGAAATATTGCTGGTACCTGAACCGTCACAAGGCACCCTGCTCTAGAGACAGGCCTCTCTTCCCACTGGCTGGAGGCTTTGTATTGTAACTGCATCATCCCCCACCTTGCCACAGCCTGTCACCACAGCTTGGGCTTAGCCCTTCCTAGCTGCTTTTGGAGTGGGAGTGGAGGGATGGATGGCACAAGCCCAGAGGCAGGCTACTAGCTCACACTGGTCCAGAGAGGGTGCATTTCTCCACGGGCAGGCTACCTGTGAGCTACCTGCCACCGAGGGAAGGGCCAGGAGACGTGGAATCCAAAACCTTGGCTAAGAACAGACCCCACAACGGAGGGATTTTCATAGTCGCTCCGATTATTCACCCACACAGGATCCAGCCCAGGAAACCTAGGCCCATGTCTGGCCAACAGCCAACTGCACTATTCATCTGCAGCACTTGCTGACTGGTGATCTGATATCTGCACAGTTGGGACCTGCAGTTTCCAGACACACCTGGATCAAAGCAGGCTGGCCCAGTGCTGGTGCCCAACTCTTACACTGCGTAATTATTAACTTTCAAGGTCATCTGGAATGACAGCCAATGAGAAAGTGCATGTCCTGGCTCGCTGAGATGCTGACTGGAACTCCAGCCAACCGGGACATCATGTGCTTTGTGTGTCATTGTTGAGCTTTTTGCACTTAGATCTGAGTTTTTCACCAGCTGAGTTCTGAGCGGAAGCTCTACCTGAGCAGTGGTGACATCACATTAATTTGGGGGGGATGCACTGTGACACTCTGCCCAGGTAGGCAGCACAAGCTGTGCCCCGGCCCACAGCTGCGCTGCGTTGGTAGTGTTAGGGTTTCCCTTGAATCAGTGTAACCCTGGGGGTGCCAGGGCTCTGTTCCGTCCTCACTGTGGGGGGGAGGGGCTCTTTGATAGCCAAGGAGAAGCTGCCAGAGATCTCCCCTCCCCGCAGTCTAGGACAGGGCAGCAATGACAGGACAAACCCATGTGCAGCAAAGAGCTGCCTATGAAACAAGTCTCATTAGATACAAAAAGCTCTAGAGCCAGGGCCAGGGCCAGGCTGCCTGGTCCCAGGACATGTGCCAAGCAGGCAGACTGATGGCAGATAACCCCGTCCGAGTCAGCATCTCTGGTGTTGGTCCTACCTGCAGCTGCTCCACCTCCCAGGGACACATTGGGTCTAGACCTTAGGGGCAGCATCTGAGCGTCACAGAGTACAAGGCCAGAAGGGACCATTGTGCTCATCACGTCCGACCTCCCCTCTAACAGGAGCCAGAGATGGCCACCCAGCTCGCCGTGCACTGAGCCCATAACTCGTGGAGATGGACACTCCACCACTGCCCTCGGCAGAATGGCCCAATGGTTAGTCATTCTCACTGTTAAACATTTGGGCCTAATTTTGAATCTGGCTTCAGTTTCCAGCTATTGGATGCCAGTTTGACTTTCAGAGCCACATGAATGTCCTGCCAGGTGCAG
The DNA here is from genome assembly GCA_032164245.1 of Sternotherus odoratus. Lineage (NCBI taxonomy): Eukaryota > Metazoa > Chordata > Testudines > Kinosternidae > Sternotherus > Sternotherus odoratus. The sequence goes on along the minus strand of JAVMKO010000010.1, from coordinate 722,327 downwards.
GCTGGACTCGGCAGGAGCGGCAGACAGCTCACAACCTTTCCAGTACCTGAGGCCCCTTAGCTGTGGCTTCCGCAGGAAGACTCACCAGCCTGCAGCTCAAACATTGCCACCCTGGTGGTTGGGTTTCGTGGAAGCAGAAACCTCTTCCTTTCTTTCAAGAAGATAGCAGAGAATTGCAGAAATGGGGTCAGTGCCTGTGACGCAGCCTGAAATCAATTTCTAGGGCAGATAGGACTGAGGTGATCCTAATGCAGCCTCACAAGGACTCCTGGAATTGCCCCACCTCCTCGACGGCTGTCCTGTCCGAATCACGGCAGCAGTTTTCTCCAGAGCGCTGGCCAAGCTAAGGAGGTGCTCCTGTGATAAGGTGTTGCTGAACTCAGTGGTTAACAAGCAAGTGTTCCCATGACATGCCACCGCAGCTCACTGGTTAACACCTCAGGTTCTCTCAGTGAAATCCTGGGTAGCTGCCCCCCAGAGCAGAGCGGCAATGGCACACACAAACCACAATCACTTCTGCTGCCTGGCACTTCAGGGAAGTACCAGCCACCACAGGCTCTGTCAGCCCCCGACACCTGAGAAAGGCTTCCTGTGCCCACACCCCCAGCCCAAGAAAGGAGCTGCCCTTCTTAAACCTTTGGGGCACCTGCTCTGGATGTCCCTATTCAGGCACAGAGCTACAGCTGCTATGCCCCTCTGAAGGGCAGGCTGAGGGGCCCTGGAGGATGAACAGCGTGGCTGAACATCAGAAGTGTGGAGGCCTGGGAAGGGGCACAAGACTTCTAGCTTCCCAGGTAGGGAAATGGCTGAAGTGACTGGCCAGTCCATTCACCTTTAGTTAGGTGCCAGAATGGGTCTGTGGGGGCTGAGGGTCCTTCTGATTGACACAAGGCCCATCCCATCATGGCTCTGTCTCTGGAAGCAGTATGGTACATATCATTGACACCTGGCTGGGTGGCAGCGGGGTACCACATGCAGCATGAATGGGCAAGGGGGATGGCAGAGCCATGCTGTTAGCACCACCTGAAAGGCAGGAGGTCTCCAAGCCCAGCAGGCTGTAATACAGTATATTGGCTCACCCCACTGCAGTAGGGCATCCCTATAGGAGCACTTCACCTTGGAGATATTGGAGACTTAAATTGCTGAGTCTTATGGAATAAACCTAATGAAATAGTTCCTGGCATCCCAGCCTGGTGCTGCTGGCTCAGCTCTAGTAGTGGACAATGGGCATCTGAGGGGCAATCACTTCCTCCCCTGCTTGGGGGGTGTGTGGGTAACCTTCCTCCTGGCATGAGGGCAGGTTTGGTGAGTTGCCCTCAGTACTCAGGGGCACAAATGGTCCCTGTCGAGTGGAGCTCACACCCCAGACAGGGTTGAGATGCGCCAGAGCAGACCACGCTCCTGGCTCCCACTTCCTGTGGCTGGTGCAGGCCAGCACAGGGCAATCAGGTTCTTCCGCTGCCCAAGAAGGGCCCAAGACCTGGCGCAGGGACGGGACTCGTGCGCCTGCTTAGGCACCTGGCTTTCCTCCCACCCCTCTGCTCTCCCTTATTCTCCCTGCATGGTGTCCTCCACCCCCCTCCCCCTCTCCTCAAGTCCTTCTCTCTAATGACCCCTCAGCCCCCTCGCTCCCACCACACCTTCCCACCCAGCCCAGGCCTGGCTCACAGATCTCCCCCCCCCCCCCGGCCACTTCGGCCCCACATCCCCCCCGACCCAGGCCCCCTCTGGGGCCAACATCGCTGCTCCGTGGAGCAGGGGCCGCCGCGCGCCCGCGGGAGTCTCGGCGCTGCCCAGGCAGTCCCAGCTCCCAGCGCGGGCTGAGCGTCCCCCGGGCCGGGCCCCAGGGCTCCCGGCTGAGCAGGGCCGGCGACAGGGGGGTACTACGGGTAGAGCTGTACCGGGCCCCAGACTTTAGGGGGCCCCCGGTACACAGCAGTACCTGTAGTCATCCCCCCTTGTCCGGGCCTGGAGAGCGGGGAAGGGGCGGGGAGGCAGCGCGTGTCCCCGGCAGGAGCAGTGAGCCCGGCCGGCGGCAGCAGCGCAGTCCGGGGGAGAAGTGCGGGGGGGGGGGGGGGGAAGAGCGCCGGGGCTGGGGCGGGCCCGGCTGGGCGGGGGGGGGGCCCGGCTGGGCTGGGCCCAAATGTCTGTCGCCGGCCCTGCGGCTGAGGCGGGGTCCGGGTCCGGGTCCGGGGGCGGGGGCGGGGGCGGGAGCGGAGGCGGCGGCGGAAGCGGCCCGACCGGCCCTGGGCCAACGCCCCCTTCCCACAATTCCCCGCGGCGCGGGGGCGGACAGCCCTTCATCTGCTTCCGGAAACACCCCCCCTCCCCGTTCTGACGCTCACCTCGTTTCCGGTTCCGGGTCTTGGCGGTGACCCGGTTAGAGGGCGGTTCCGGTTCCGGTTCCGGGCTGGTAGAGGCTGTTTTCGGTGTCGGTGGGTCCCGAGTTCGGGCCAGAAGTTGCCGCCATGTCGGTCCCCAGCGCCCTGATGAAGCAGCCGCCGATCCAGTCCACGGCGGGGGCCGTGCCCGTCCGCAACGAGAAGGGTGAGAGCGGGCCGGGCCTGGGCCCAGGGCGGGGCGGGAATGGGGGAGGGGAAGGGGGGGTCTCACGGGGGGGGATGAGCCCGCGGGGGTCGGGAAGAGGGGAGGGGAGGGGAAGGGGGGGTCTCACGGGGGGGGATGAGCCCGCGGGGGTCGGGAATAGGGGAGGGGAAGGGGGGTGTCTTACTGCAGGAATGGGCCCAGAGGGGGGTTTCGGGGGGGGGGCGGGGATGGGCCCGGGGAGGGGGGGGTCTCACGGGGGGGAGGGGCCCGGTATGGGGGCTGGCATGGGCCAGGCGCGTTTTCCCCAGGGTTGGTTGCTCTGCTTTCTTGGGACCCATGCCCTGCCCAGTGTGTCCTGGGGTGGTGAGAAGCGCAGGTCGGCAGTAACCCATCCCCCTCCCTCCTCGTAGGTGAGATCTCCATGGAAAAGGTGAAGGTGAAGCGCTATGTGTCGGGGAAGCGGCCAGACTATGCGCCCATGGAGTCCTCGGACGAGGAGGATGAGGAGTTCCAGTTCATTAAGAAGGCGAAGGAGCAGGAGTTGGAGCCAGAGGAGCAGGAGGAAGATTCGGCCAGTGACCCCCGTCTGCGGCGCTTGCAGAACCGCATTAATGAGGATGTGGAGGAGAGGTGAGCTCCTGCCCATGACAGCCCTGCCTTAGTCAAAGAGAGGGTCAGAGCTCCTAGTGTCAGGCCCATCTGCCCCTGAGATACCCTGACAGCTGTGGCTTTACAGTCACCTTCACTATGTTTTCGGCAGTTTCTCTTTGTGAAAGACTGAGCCTTTGAAGCTGATTCTGCTGAAGTGCTAGCCAACGCACTGCGTAAACAAACTGGAAATATATGGAAAGAAAAAGTTTTCTCTCCATTTTTTGTGATGGTAACTAGACTCTGCTTGAGTCAGTTCCAGGGATGCATTTTTCAGGTGTGTAACTTTTCGGAGTGTCCTTTTTTAATATTCCCCACATCTTACATAGAGGGGCATAGGAAGGAAAATCCATCCCTAGGCATTGTCGCAAATAATACTTTAGATGTAGTACAGCTAGCGCCTTAAGGTGTTAAGATGGGGAGGAAAGTAAAATCCGTAAAACAGGGTAACGGTCTTGTATGGCGATAGGGGGATGTCCCATAACTGCATCTGTTTGAGATAGATGAGTACCATTTATTTCATTCACCTCAAGTCAGTCATTCATATGAGGAGTAGCTGGGTCAGTTCTAGCATTGCCTCAATCTTTACAATTGGTAAAGAAGAAGCAGGATCCCAGCAGAAGCTGCATTTTCTGCAGTGGGATGAACAGAAGTGTCTATTCCTGAGCAATCCAGCTACTGGATCTTAAGTGTCACCATGTAAACCAACCTTCTGAGAAGAAATGTTACTTTTTCCAAATGTTGCCTCTCTAGCTCTGCCTGCAGCCCAGGTGTTCAGGCTGTCAAGGAGAGTAATCCATGGTTTGTACTGGAGCAGCAGATACATAAGAGCTGTGATTGTTACAGTCTGATTATATTTAGGACACTGGTGGGTCTAGCCACATTTTTAGTTACTCGATTATTTGAGATGAACACACGTGTTCAGCTTGGCCTGCTGAGATGCATCTTTGCTGTGATTATTGGAGTTATAACAGTGGGGGTAGGACAGGGTCATTGTGGGGTTGGAATGGCTTGAGAATTCTTGGCTGCTTGGGTATGTGTGGGAACTTCAGTTTGAGGAGCCCCAGAGCATTTGGATGGGTTGTGGCCTGTGGTTGCTGCTTTATGGCAGTTGAATTGCTATGAAATATTAACTTGGGTGTCCGTGCATAGACTCGCAAGGCACCGCAAAATCGTGGAGCCAGAAGTAGTTGGAGAGAGTGACTCGGAGGTGGAGGGAGATGCCTGGCGCATGGAACGGGAGGATACTAGCGAGGAGGAGGAAGAAGAGATTGACGATGAGGTATGTGCAGAGCCAGGGAAATATGCTGCAAGCACCAGTTCCCCAGGCGCTCTCAGCTGAGTTTCCGGGAGTGGAGGGATGTCCAGCTTTCTGCAGCTCAGGGCAGTACCAGAGCCATGGGCAGAGGGGACTGGCTAATACCTGGACGAATCTGAAAGGGGTTAAAGGTCTGTCTACGGATGGCCTCGACTTGCCATTTGAGTTACATGGGATAAGTGGTCAGGGATGAGAGGGAAGGTCCTCTCATGGATCAGTAAAAGATAGGAAACAAAGGGAAGGAATAAGTGGTGAGTTTTCCCAATGGAGAGAGGTAAATGGGGTTCCTAGTTCTGGGTTGTGTGTAATTTGACATATTCATGAATAATTTGACAAAGGAAAGGAACCGGGAAGTGGCAGAGTGTTCAGAGGACACAGAATTAATCAAAATAAATGAGTCCGAAGTTGACTGCAAGGAGTTACAAAGGAACCTCAGAGAACTGGATGAGTGGGCAAAAAACTGGCAGAAGAAATTCAACATTTGATAAGTGCAAAGTGTAATGCACATTGGCAAAAAACAATTCTAACTACACATTTATAATGATGAGCTTTAAATGAGCTATCATCACTCAAGAACTTTGAGTCATGGTGGCAAGTTCTCTGAAAACTTCATTCAGTACATAGCTGTGGTCAAAAAAGCTAACAATGTTCGGGACTATTAGGAAAGGGATAGATAACAAGACCAAAAATATTATTATGCTACTATATAAATCCATGGTACATTCACACCTTGCATCCTATGGGCAGTTCAGGTCGCCCATTTCAGGATAGGGTGCAACTGGAAAAGGTTCTTAGGCAACAAAGATGATCAAGGACATGGAAGGGAAGACTAAAAAAGATTAGGGCTGTTCAGCTTAGAAAAGAGCTGACTGAGGAGGGAGGTGATCGAGGTCTATGAAATCCTGACTGATGTGGAGGAACTGACTAGAGAAGCGCTATTTACCCTTTCACGCAACACAAATGCCGTATTAAATGACTAGGCAGAACATTTAATACAACAGGAAATACTTTTTCACACAATACACAGGCAATCTGTAGAACGTGAGATCAGAGTGTGGCCTCTGTGGAATAAGAAATCAGTACTGTTAACTCCAGCAAATTCCATCCATTTCACCCACTGCATGGAGGAGTGAGAATGGACTTGGGGCCTCTGCCCCTTGCGGGCCCTGTCTGGGGCAACATCCTCCTCCACCCCCCTGCAAGAGACCTGGGGGTGAATGGAAGGCAAGTAGTTCTGTTGACTCCCTTTGGGTTTGGTGTGTGCCTCACTTAGGAGATTGAGCGTCGCCGGGGGATGATGCGCCAGCGAGCCCAAGAGAGGAAGAATGAGGAGATGGAGGTTATGGAAGTGGAGGACGAAGGCAGGTCTGGTGAGGAGTCTGAATCGGAGTCTGAGTATGAGGAGTACACAGACAGTGAGGATGAAACGGAGCCACGGCTCAAACCCGTCTTCATCCGCAAGTAGGTGGTGAACCTTGCTGCTGTGGGGGTGGGGAATTGCTCTCACCTGAAGGAGGGCAGATGGAAAATGCGAAGGGTCAGCAGGTGCACAGAGAAGCGGTGCTCATGTTCACTGTCATGTAGCTGAGAAAGTAACAGGTGCACGTGCTAATAGCACATCAGGTTCTATCTGCAGGTCCGGTGCTGGCTTGTCCCAGATACGCAGCGTTTCTCCGTGTAACGGCGCGTCTGGGAGTGAAAGATTCCAGGCAGCTGCTGTTTTTAGCTCTCTCAGTTGCGTCACCCTGCAGCATGCCCAGGCTGGATGAGCTCAGTCTCTCCATGGTACTAGCTGTTAGTTTGGGGTAGGGCCACTGAGTGGCGATAGGGGATTGCCAGTGAGGTGCAGTGCGCCACAGGAACAGGTCGGGGTATGAGGCCACTCGGGAAGTTGCTAAGGCAGCTGGGCCTGCAGCAGCACCGGACAGAGGAGGAGCCCGGGGGCAGACAGGTGAAATAGGCAGTGTTGGCGGGACTGTGAGAGGGCGGGTGAAAGAAGCCTGTGATGGTCCCTCTGTTCCAGGAAGGATCGAGTTACAGTCCAGGAACGAGAGGCAGAGGCAGTGAAACAGAAGGAGTTGGAGCAGGAGGCGAAGCGGCTGGCGGAGGAGAGGCGGAAGTACACGCTCAAGGTAATGGGGCAGCATATCTGGGGGACGGGGAGGGAGTTGGTCTGCGCAGCAGGCTCAGTTCCCAGCGTGGTCCCCTCTCTAGATCGTAGAGGAGGAGACTAAGAAAGAGCTGGAGGAGAACAAGCGCTCGCTGGCTGCGCTGGAGGCGCTCGATACGGATGACGAGAACGATGAGGAGGAGTACGAGTCCTGGAAAGTGCGGGAGCTGAAGCGCATCAAACGGGACCGCGAGGAGCGAGAGGCGTAAGTGCTGCCGCAGCCTGGGCTGGGGTTGAATGTCTCTAGTCCCTGACCCAGAAGACAGCGGCCACCGGGAGGGAATCTTCCCCTCCCCATTTCCTGCTCTGTCTAGCCACTGTGGCCTCAGGCAGAGCAGAGGGCAGCCCGTCTTAGCTCCTGGAGGGACCGGGCATTTGGTGCGTGCCCCTGGAATGTAGTGGGTTGAATTGCTTCCTGGAGCTGCAGTCTGTGGCCAGGGATGTGAGTGAGACAAGCCCTCTGGCAGAGCGGAGGGCATGGGGAGAGTAGGGCTGGCTCTAACGGGCTTCATGCCTCCTGCACAGGCTGGAGAAGGAGAAGGCCGAGATCGAGCGCATGCGGAACCTGACGGAAGAGGAGCGCCGTGCCGAGCTCCGTGCCAATGGCAAGGTCATCACCAACAAGGCAGTGAAGGGCAAATACAAATTCCTGCAGAAGTACTACCACCGTGGGGCCTTCTTCATGGTGAGTGACTGTCAGGGCAGCCACGCCTGGAGCAGAGTGTTCAGCTCTGGAGGCTTTGGGGGAAGGATTGGTTTAAAGGAAAGATGACAAGGGCTGCAGCTGTATAGAGGCAACACAACCACTGAAGGGTGTGCGGTGTCAGGAGAGCAAGACGAGTCTGCTGTGTTTGATGGGTGTGAATCCTAAGGGGGAAGGGTGTGATTCGGGCGTGACTGAGGGTGATGTTACATTAAACAAAGGGAGATGTAGGCTGAATGCCAGGAAGTTTCCTGACAGTGAAGTAAATCGTCACTTGACCTTCTGGGTTTTTTTCTCATGCATCCACTAACACCAGGGTTCTCAAAGTGGGGGGCGAGGCCCCTCAGGGGGTTGTGAGCTGTCAGCCTCCCCCCGAAACCCCACTTTGCCTCCAGCATTTAGAATAGTGTTCTACATTAAAACCACTTCTGTATATGTAAGGGAGGTCGCACTCAGGCTTGCTGTGTGAAAGGGGTCACCAGTACAAAGTGTGAGACCCACTGCGCTAATACCTCTCTGGTAATGGCTGACAGATCCACCTGGATGTCTCATCGCTATTGGATCTCATATGGGCCAAACCCTTTTCTCTGTCAGTGTCAACCCAACCCTCTTCCCTGGCATTCAGGCCCATAACCCGGCCTGATTTGTCTCCCCCACTCCCCACACATCCAGATCTCGCTGCTGTTTCCTCCACAACATATCCAGAATCTGGCCTTTTTGGTTTTACAGTTCAAGCTCTCCTCATCACTTCCCCCTCGCTGCAGTGACGGGCCTCCCACACTGCCTCCTGCTGCTGTACGAAGCGTTGATGCCAGAATCCTTTGCCTTGTCTGTTCTACACATGCTGCCCCCCTGAATCCCTCCTCGGGGCCCTTCCTTTACTGGATCCTAGGCAAGCTGGTCACCGCTGTTAGAGGCAGAATCAAGTGGCCTGTTTTGTCACTTTTGCCACATCAGTAAAGCTCGCCTTCCCTCCCCTTCTCATAAACAATCCCCTGCTTCTCTGCTGCTACACCCCCCTCCCCTTCCTCAGCTCCCCAAAGCCCCTGCCCTCAAGGAAGCTGTGGATAAACTGGAGAGAGAGCCAGGAGAGTGATTACAGGATTAGAAAGCCTGCCTTCTAGTCCTAGATTGAGCTCCTTGAGTCTGTCTGGTTTAGCAGAGAAGGTGACTCAATTCCCATCTATAACTACCTACCTGGGGAATGAATGTTTGTCCGTGGGCTCTTCAGTCTAGCAGCCAAAGGTCTAACTGTCCAATGGCTGAGGTTGAAGCTAGACAAATTCAGATGGAAATAAGGGCCTAGGAATCTGAATGGTGAGACCCCTTGCACACCCGCTTACATTGTGTTGTCTTGTGTAGCCCAGGACTCTCCCCTTCCCCCTAACCTGGTGTCAGCTCCCCAGGGCAGGAGGGTTGTAGTATGTTTGGAACGTGCCTCAAAGCTAAAAGAAACACATGAGGTGGGAGGTTCTTTACTTGGTGTATTTGGCACTGATCTGAATAAGTCCTTGAGACTAGTGCTCTAGACCCTGGAGCTGGACTGGATGGGACACAAGCCTTGTCTCGTTTCTGTGATTCGGACACAAGGAGGGAATCGTGAGTGCTGTGACCAGGAGGCCGTTAGTGGAGTGTCCCTGGTTTCCCTGGAAATGACTTCCTGCATTCCTGTCCCTCCCTCCCTAGGATGAAGATGAGGAAGTGTACAAGAGAGACTTCAGTGCCCCCACCCTGGAGGATCACTTCAACAAGACCATCCTGCCAAAAGTCATGCAGGTATGTGTGCTGGAGATGGGCTCATGGGAGTGGGGTGGGTTTTCAGCTAGTAGGGCCTTAGAGGGCGCCTGTGCTCTGGGGTGACATGGAGGTCGGGTCCACCGTGGGGCACTGCTCCCTTGTACTCTGAGGTGCTGTGGGTCCTGCTTGCACAGCGGGTTGCTGCTCACCGAATTTTTTTTTCTCCCTAGGTCAAAAACTTTGGGCGCTCTGGGCGGACCAAGTACACACACCTGGTGGATCAGGACACAACCTCCTTCGACTCTGCCTGGGGCCAGGAAAGTGCCCAGAACACCAAGTTCTTCAAGCAGAAGGCAGCTGGCGTGCGGGACGTCTTTGAGAGACCATCTGCTAAGAAGCGGAAAGCTACCTAAGGGAGTGCCCGGGACAGTGTCCTGCTGCCGACAGCAGCGCGGGAAGGCACTTGTCTGCCATGGGTCCTAACCTGCTGGAAATCTTGCAAGTGCGTGGGGCAGAACATGTGCCTGTCTTGGCCAGTTCCTTCTCTTCTCCATTTGTCGGGCTTGGCGTTGTGTTCTGTGCTCTCACCACCCTGCCTGGTGACACCTGGCTCAATTGGAATTAGAGGAAAAGTCCATCCTTGTGATAGGCCAGCCAGCCCCAGGGCCGAATGGCTTTCGCCCCACCAGCCCCAAGGGACTAGACAGCTTCCCAGATTCCCACTGCCAGAGGGCTGTGAACCCCCAGTTCCCTTGGAGTTAGCAGCCGACTCCTACAGTCTGCTACAAAGCACCTCTCCACAACACCATCTCAGTGGGGATGGGAGTTCCCTTTTGTTCTCTGGAACAGTCTCCTCTGCCCTACTTCTGAGGGGCTTTGAAGCCTCTTTGGCCTATCCCTCGGCTTGGCTCTAGGCTCCCCTATGTGTACAGTGGGGCATGGGGCTCTTCCAGGAACCCACGGCCCAAGATTGGAGTTTTGATTAAAAGCTGTTTTCTCACAGACTGGCATTGCTATCGCTCTGTGGGGGGAGGGGCATGTTGGTGGCTGACCCCAGGCACTCTCCCTTCGCTCTGGGCTAGGGGTTTGGGTAACTGAACTCGGCCTCCGCTCACAGGAGGTGCAGCTTTAGGGCTCGTGTGAGTGAGGTGACTTATCACAGCTCCCTTTGGCCATACATGCTACATCTGTGTATCCCAGCCCTGTTTCTGCTCACCCTTGGGGGTATTCTGTGCCCGGGCCCTCGCCTTGCACTACTTGGCTGTTAGAGCTACAGCCCCCCATCTCCTCTGGAACCAAGCTGTCAGTGCAAGCAATGGACACCAATTCCCCAGCATCCAGTCTTCGCCACAGGTGGAGACTGTAGGGCTGCTCTGCCCCTCCAGCTGCTATTCAGAGCTAGGTGGAACATACAGCCCCCTGCCTGGGCACAAGTTGAAGCTACTGTTCTCCTGCCCTTCAACCCTGCAGTGCCTTTAAGAGCCAAGTCCCAACTGCCAGGACTGCTGACCTCAAGTTTTGTAACAGCCAGGCTTACGGGTGGGTTTCAGGAGGCAGCTGTGGCCCTATAAAGCAGCCTGGGTTCTGGCCCTGTGAGGCATTGAAACCATGGGGGGCAGGCTGTGATTCAGCCAGAACCTCCCCTTCAGTTAACCCCCGACAGTGCATGCAAAGCACCTCAGGGCATCTAGCACTGTGTAAATCGAGACGGTCTCTGCCCTAAAACCATGTGATTTTAGGAGCTGACAAACCAGGAAGATAATACAAAGTGAGACTGCTGGGCTTAGTAGAGGAAAGACTGAAGAACTAGAAAGGCGAGAGCACTTAGACCTCAATCCTGGGCACAGCATGGGAGGGATGGAGCAATATAATGGCAGAAGGGAATAAAGTTCCTATCAAAGAACCATGGGTGGGAACATTCCCCCCTCTCACCCTTTTGAGAGCTTAGCCTTTGATTTCTGAAGGAGGTTTAAGTGAACATTCAGAAAATGCTCCCTCACCCTGGTGAGCTTTACAGGCCAGATCCAATCTGTCTCACTGCTGACCTCCGATCCATCACTAGCCCAGCAGAGCACCGTGGGACTCGGTTGTGAGTAGCCTCCCCTCTACACAAAGAGCACCATGCTCAACAGGGTGGTAGCACTCAGGCTTCTCAGGGCCTGTTTGTAGCTGCTTTATAAACTGTGTCCAGAGAAGGTTATGATGTCTTTATTTCAATAACTTAATACATGTAGCGTCTGAGCAGTATCCCTGTTGATCAGTTACTGGGAAGGCAGTGCACATGGCAGGGGTGACAGCTCAAAGACATTTCATGACATCCCAACAAGAGTCTTCTTCCCTCATTCACTTCTCAAAGCACAGAGTGGTCCAGTAGGAACGTGACTAGTTGGTGAGAGTGATCAGTGCCTCCACCACATTGCCCATATGCTCTCGCAGACTACGCTCCGCTGCTGCCCGAGAGATCTCCATCTCATTCATCTGCAGGGAAGGGAGCAGAGATGAGAGACGCTGCACATCACACAAGAAACGGGTTGGACTCAGTTAACGCTTGGTATTCCAGCATTACTGAGGCCTCAGCCAAGAGTATGAGTTCTACAGCTGGTGCAGAGTCCAGCTACTGTTCCTGACCTACTACAGTGCAACACAGCAAAGCAGGGTGGATAAAAAACTGATTTAAATATTTTTTTTTGATAAAATGCTTTTTGAGGAAAAAAACCTATCTAAAGAGTTTTAATTAAGATATATCATCATGGAATAGGGATTATAAATTCTAATTCTATAGTATGAGACAATATATTCATGTAATGTTTAAAAAAGTGTTGTAAATGAGTTTCAATATTTCAATGACTAGAGACCCAATCTCATGGGATTCCAGGGGCTTCTGTATAGATTATTTAGGTTAATTTTTCTATCTACCCAATGGGACTCAGTATTCAGTCCAGAACAGGGGTGTCCAATAGAAATTCAATGCTAGCCACATTTTTCTTATTAGCAACATTATAAAAAAACCACATGCATTAGCCACAATTCAATAGCCTATTCGCCACGTGTGGCTAGTGGCGAACGTATTGGACACCACTAGTCTAGAAGATACCATCAGAGATGCTTAGTCTTGCAGTTCTCAAACTGTGGATGTGTCTCCAGAGATAATATGCTTAACAGCAAAAATGTTTTTAAATAATTAAATAAAAGTACAAAGGTGAGAAATAATAGACCGCAACCCTACTGATCCTCTGCAAATTTGTGTACACAGAGTCAATCCCTTACCTCCCTCTAAAAGTGCAAAGTTTCAAAAAGTTTAATGAATAGAAAATGGTTGGGGGAGGAATAGATCTGGATAAGGAGAAGTAGTCTGGAGATAAATATGAAAAGGGAGAGACAGGCAGCAGAAACAAAAGTGAAACTGTTTGAGCAGCATACTCCAGAAGTCTTGAGGTCTTTCTGAGTGTAGCCTTCATTGATTTGAGATCTACCATACCATTCTCGCACTAGAAGGGAAAACCTATAATGGCAGCAGGCCAGAAGAGAGACCCAGTTTGGGAATATTTTAACAAAGTTCCTCTACCTGTGGGTAAAAGAGGCATGTGTGCAAAATGCAAACAGTGCAACAACAAAAATGCAAGGCCTGGTTTCCTGAATGAAACAACCTCATGAGAAGTGTTCCTTCTCAGGAGAAAGCTGCATTGAAGAAGATGAAAGGAACATGTCTGAAAATACAGGATCTTCAGGCTGGTAAGCTTTTATATTTCACACTTCTTTCTTAAGGACTGCCCGTCTTCCTTCCGGACTATTCTAGAATTCTCATGTTTGAGCAAAAATATAGTTGTTACTCTATCATTTTACATGCAGTTGTGATAAAAAATAAATGGCTGAAATAGGCAGATCTTCCTTTTACAATTTCACCTTTAAAGTAGTACTGGGTGCCAGTGATGCAATAAGTGAGAAGTATGGTGATAATTAAATAACTGCTTTGATTTATTTTGTTTAAGAGAATCCATCCTTAACATACAGGATTCTGAAGACTATCCACCTTCAAGATCACCCTCATTTTCTATAATTTCAGAGTTATCTGCCAATGATAGTGTTTAAGTCACATCGTGTATGTCACATAGCCACAGTATATCACCTGTAGCAAAAAGAAAAAAATATCTCCATCATCGGAAAACCAAAGATAAGTTTGTGATAAGAAGTAGCAGATTACAAAAAGAGGTAATTGATGAAAAAATTGCCGGATTTATTTATGCAACAAACTCTCCTTTCCATATGATTGAGAACTCACACTTCATTAACATGGTTCAGTCATTAAGACCAGGATACAGTCCACCCAACAGAGCAGATGGTGCAGTTAAATTGCTGGATAAAGTGCATGAAAGACAACTTGAGCAGTGTGCAAAAGGTTTAGAGGGTGAAACTGTTAACCTCAGTCTTGATGGGTGGCGTAATGTCCACAATGATCCTGCTGTATGTGCTTGTGAAATAACAGAGGAAGGGAAGGTCTTCCTTACAGAAACAACTGATACATCAAGAAATGCACACACAGCAGAATACTTACAAGAAGTAGCAGGAAAAGCTACAACAAACTGGAAAAAATGTAAGTGTCTTGTACACAGCTTGGTCACAGACAATCCTGCAAATGTATCCAAGATGAGAAGAAATTATTTAGAAGAGTCCCAAGCTAATAACATACAGTTGCAGTGTTCATTTGATGCACCTCCTAGCCAAAGACTTCAGTGTTCCAGAAATAAAGGCTAATGTTGTTGAAACTGCAAAATACTTACATAACAACCACTTTGCAGCAGCTGCTCTGAAAACAGTGGGAGGAACCAAGCTAATTCCCCAACAAGACGTGAGATGGAACTCAGTAGTGTACTGTTCTGAGCACTAGATCAAGAACAGACCTAATCTGATGACCGTTTGTGAACAAAATCATGAAAAAATAGATCGCCCTGTCACAGCCAAAGTTCTCAACATTGGGCTTAAGAGAAACGTTGAACACATGCTGAGTACCCTGAAGCCTATTTCTGTCGCCTTGAACAAAATGCAGGGAAATAGCTGTTTCACTCCTGACACTTGAAAATTGGAAGGAACTGAGCGAGATCTGAGAGAGAAATATGCAATGACAGAGTTTTTTACAAGCATTAAAAAAGCAAATGGGACAAGCACTATCTCCAGCTCATATTCTTGCAAATATTCCCAATACTCGGTACCAGGGTCAAACCTTCCCCACTGAAGAAGAGGAGCTGGCTATTACATGGAAATCCAGCAATCATCCCTCCATAATGCCAACGATAATAAACTTCAGAGCAAAGGGTGAACCAATCAAGAAATATATATCCACTGATGTTTTAAAGAAAGTCACACCAGTGAACTGGTGGAAGTCACTTAAGCACTTGGAGACAGAGCCTGTTGAAGTGATAATCTCACTTTTAACAGCAGTAGCTTCTTCTGCCGGTGTAGAAAGAATATTTTCTTCCTTTGGACTAATTCATTCCAAACTGAGAAATCATTTGGGACCTAAAAGAGCAGGAAAGCGGCTTTTTCTTTTCCAGATTATGTGCAAATAAATAAAATCAAGGTGAAGACGACTGAGTTAGCTGTAGAACCCAATATTTTAAGTTTCTCACAATGACAGTCAATTGAATTTTTTTTTACTTCATTTAACTATTTTAGTTAAACAATTTTAACAAAAACAAACCTGATTTTAAAAAACTTGTATGTTTAACTAAATTCAAAAATTCATATGCTTGTGTTGTTAAAATAGTATGTTTGCTATTGAAGAAAAAAAATCCAGAATACATAACGTTATTGTTTTAGTTCCATAAAACAATTTAAATGTCTGTCCGGTGATGTTCTCCTAACACAGCATAGCCAAAAAATCCTCCAAATGTTAATGATTAACCTGTCGAATTGGAGATAATTCACCTCCCAATCACTTCATAAGTATCTGCTTCAATTACCTTTGGTAAATGAAATAAACCAATCATTTGTTTTCTGAGATAGCTATAAAACTCATCTGAAAAGTTTTCAATACAGACGCTCCCTGACTTATGCAATTGTTCTGTTCCAGAAAGCCTTGCGTAACCTGAATTTTACATAAGTCGGAAATGTATATTGTGCAAGCGTAAAAAACAAACAATTGCAACAAAAATCTTGCATTTACCTTAATCCTATTATCCTGGCACACTGAAGGCTGCATTTTGGTTGGGGATGACAATGGGCTTTATTTGTTGATGAGGAAGGAGAGGAGGAGACAGGCATTACATCACCAGGGTCGTCAGAGGGGGCTTTGGAGGTGGAAGGCTGTGGAGATGTGGACGTTGCAGGCCTTTCAACCTTCCTTACAAAGTTATTGAGAGATGACTGGGTAGTAGCCTTTCTCTTCTTCTCGTAGATCTGTCTGTAACAGGCCAGCGTCTCGTCAATGCCTCTGTTCACTTCCAAGAATCGTGAGGAGTTGGGGTCCATCTTCTCAAACCTGGCCATTGCAGAGCTAATCTCACGAAATGCACGTGCCATCTCCTGGATGGTGAAGTGTCGTGGCTCTTCTACTTCTCCAGTTTCGTTCTCCGCTTCAGTCTGCTCTTTTACTTTTGCTGCTTCCAATTCCATGAGCTCCTCATTGGATAATTCAGCTCCATGGGATTCGATCAGCTCATCCACGTCTCCAACATCAACCTCCAGCTCTAGCTGCTTGCCAAGGTTCACAATGTCAGCAGCCACCTCCTCATAGGTTTGGTCTTTTCCGAAGCCGTGAAAGCTGGGTACGAGCTGTGGGCAGGCTTTCTTCCACACGCCATTCAAACACACTGGGCTGACCTCGGCCCAGGCCATAGCAATGTTCATGATGGCTTGGTAAATGTTATAGGAGTTCCAAAAATCCCACAAAGTCTCGCCAGTCTCTCTCTCAGTTGCTTCTACTGCCTGTGCAAATGTTCTTCGTAGATAACGGGCCCTGAAATGAGCAATGACCCCTTGATCCATGGGCTGGAGGATCGAAGTCGTGCTAGGAGGCAGAAACACGACTTTTACACTAGGGTGAAAGTCGTCTAAATGTGCGGAATGTCCAGGAGCATTATCGACAATGAGCATAATCTTGAATGGGATGCCGTTTTCTCGGCAGAATTTTTCCACTTCAGGGATAAACAAATTTATAAACCAGTCTTCGAAAAGTGCCCTTGTGATCCCAGCCTTTCGATCTGAACGGAAATGAACGGGAAGGGTCGCCTTGCTAATGCCTTTAAACGCATGTGGATTTTCTGAATGATAAACAAGCAACGGTTTCAATTTGCAATCTCCAGCTGCATTAGCCCCAAGCAAAAGCGTGAGCCTGTCTTTCGCAACCTTAAACCCTGGCATCATCTTTTCCTCTTTTGAAATGTATGTTTTGTCTGGCATTTTTTTCCAAAACAATCCAGTTTCGCGGACGTTAAAGATTTGCTGTAGAAGAACCACATTCTTCTATAAGTTCTCGTAACACTTCGGGATACTTTTCAGCTGCTTTCGTATCAGCATTTGCAGCCTCACCACTCACTTTTACATTGTGAAAATTTGCACGTTGTTTAAATCTATTAAACCACCCATGACTAGCCACAAACTTTGCGTTAGGATCACTGTATTTTCCCTTTACGTCTTCAAAAAGACTTTTAGCCTTCGCTTGAATCATCTTTAGGCTCAGTGGCACACATTTTTGAATCTGATCTTCCATCCACATTGTTAATAACTTTTCCGTTTCATAGATAGCACCAGAACGCTGCTTCGTTATGACTGTTGATTTTAAAGGAGCAGAGCCTTTCACATGCTCTTTGATGCGTGCACTATCATTCAAAATGCTTTTCACGGTTGAGGTCGCCAAATCGAGTTCACGAGCAATGGACGATAGGCTCTGTCCGCCTTCATACTTTTTCACTATTTTCATTTTCTGCTCTAAATCGATCTTCTTTCGCTTACGAACTGGTCCTGCACTCTTGCTATCACATGGTCGCTTTCCAGGCATGATTTGAATGAAATAACAGAAATACAGTATCACTGAAATAACACAAGACTGAGAGGCTGTGAGAGCGCAAAGCCTTCCCTTGGAGGAGATGCGACTGCTGTATTCCTCCGCACACCGCACTACACTACTTTGCCTTTCCCTACACTATGCAATATTTTCCGCAACTCCAAAATTTTATTTATGCCTTATGGAACTTTTTGTGTAAGGTTGAATTTGTGTAAGTCGGGTTTTGCGTAACCCAGGGAGCGTCTGTATAAATCACTTTAAAAATGTATAGTGTGAACCTTCTAGAAATGAAAGCTACATTTACCTCTGAGTTGGGAAAAATATGTATTATGGTTATAATAATCAACAAGAATGCATTTTTATGTAGCAATCCATGATTAAACTGAGTCTTCCTGACTAGGTATTTAACTCATGATTTAAATCAATTTGATTTAAATCGAATCTACCCTGCCTTCCATACTCACAATCAGTTCCAAATCTTCTTTCTTGATTGTAACTTTTGCCAGTTCTTTTTCCCTGTAACAAAAGGAATCCGAACATAAAGCACCAACACCACTCCAGACCAACTCAGTCACAACTGTAAAGTACAATCAAGCTGGCAGCTACTCCTGGCCGAAGCATAAAACCACCAGTCCTACGACTGGACTTGGACAGGCCGAACGTTTAACCAGAAAAACTAGGCCAGTGGTTTTCAACCTTTTTTTCAAGGGACCCAGTTGAAGAAAACTGTTGATGCCCACAACCCAAGGGAGCTGGGGATGAGGGGCTTGGGAGGGGCTTGGGAGGGGCTCAGGGCTGGGCCAGAGGGTTAGAGTACACAGGCGAGGGCTGCGGGTGGGGCCAAGAAAGAGGGGTTCAGGATGTGGGAGGGGGCTGCGGGCGCATGCTCTGGGGTAAGGACAGGATGAAGGGTTTGGGGTGCAGAAAGAGCTCAGGGCTGGGGCTTGGGATGTGGGAGGGGGTCAGGGCTCAGGACTGGGGCACGGACTTACCTCCGACAGCTCCCAGTCAGAAGCACAGCCAGGGTGCAGAGGCAGGCTTCCACCATCCCAATAGGACCATGGACCGCACTGCGCCTGAAGTGGCCAGCAGCAGGTCCAGCTCCTAGGTGGAAATGTACAAGCGGCTCCTCCCAGCTCTCGCCCGCAGGCTCCGCCCCAGCTCCCATTGGCCGTGCGGAGCTGGTGCTCGGAGCAGAGACAGCACGTGGAGCCCAGTGGAAGCCGGACCTGCTGCTGGCCGCTTCTGGGCTGCCCAGAAGTAGCTGGGCAGCACCGCCAACGGGACTGTAAATGTCCCGGTCAGCAGTGCTAACCAGAGCGACCCAGAACTGGATCAGGACCCGCACTTCGGAAAACACTGCCCAAGACCTCCAGCAGAAGATTCTGCATGTGCAAAGCCAAATCCCCTGTTACTGGACTGAATGGCTCAGGAACTGGAAGCCCTGGCTTGGCACAGGCCAGAACTGTCTGAGCATCAGCGCCAAAGAAGCTCCTCTAACCTACAAGCTGATGCTTAATCTGTGGCTGCCCTGGCCGCAGACTAGGGCACGGGGGTCGCCTCTCGAAGTTCTATGCTGGAAAGGGGCAAGAGGTGCAGGGAGCACTCACCTCTCTTGTTTGGCCTTCTGCTCTCTGGATCTTCGGTCTCCGATCACAGACATGGCCTGGGCACAAGAAGCAGAGACGGTTACCGCCGGCATACAGGGGAGGGGTCTCCCCACAGCCCAGGAAGGCAGCACAATCCCTGCACCATGTGCTATCAGGCCACGCTGAACTAATGAGCCAACACCCACACCCACACCCACACACACACCAGCACACCCCCCGAAACACACACACACCCCCCACCAGCACACCCCCCGAAACACACACCCCCCCACCACCAGCACACCCCCCGAACACACACACCCACACCCCCCCCGAAACACACACATCCACACACACACACCACCATACCCCCCGAAACACCCCCCACACCAGCACACACATCCCAAAACACCCCCCCACACACACACACGCTGCGGCCTCTCGTGCTGGACTCTCAGGCCCCCACTGGCTGGTGGGGAAGAGCCCCAGACTGCCCGGGGGCCCATGGCCCCAACCACCGCCAGCTTCTGTTCCCCCGCCCAGCTCCAGGGGCAAGTTCTGAATCGATTCGGAATGAGCCCATCCCTCCCCCCCTCCCCACCCCCCACGAGCCCATCCCTCCCCGCCTCCCCTCCCACGAGCCCATCCCTTCCTCCCCCCCCCCTCTACCCGCCCCCTCCCCACCCCTCGGGCCCCACCCTCCACGAGCCCATCCCTCCCCCCCCCGCTCCCCACCCTCCACGAGCCCATCCCTCCCTCCCCTCCCACGAGCCCATCCCTCCCTCCCCCCCACCCCTCTACCCGCCCTCCCACGAGCCCATCCCTCCCTCCCCCCCACCCCTCTACCCGCCCCCCACGAGCCCATCCCTTCCTCCCCCCCACCCCTCTACCCGCCCCCCACGAGCCCATCCCTTCCTCCCCCCCACCCCTCTACCCGCCCCCCACGAGCCCATCCCTTCCTCCCCCCCACCCCTCCCCCCGCCCCCCACGAGCCCATCCCTTCCTCCCCCCCACCCCTCCCCCCGCCCCCCACGAGCCCATCCCTTCCTCCCCCCCACCCCTCCCCCCGCCCCCCACGAGCCCATCCCTTCCTCCCCCCCACCCCTCCCCCCGCCCCCTCCCCACCCCTTCCCCCGCCCCCTCCCCACCCCTCGGGCCCCACCCCCCACGAGCCCATCCCTCCCTCCCCCCTCCCCTCCCACGAGCCCATCCCTTCCTCCCCCCCACCCCTCTACCCACCCCCTCCCCACCCCTCGGGCCCCACCCTCCACAAGCCCATCCCTCCCTCCCCCCGCCCTCCCACGAGCCCATCCCTCCCTCCCCTCCCACAAGCCCATCCCTTCCTCCCCCCCACCCCTCTACCCGCCCCCTCCCCACCCCTCGGGCCCCACCCTCCACGAGCCCATCCCTCCCTCCGCCCTCCCACGAGCACATCCCTCCCTCCCTCCCCTCCCACGAGCCCATCCCTTCCTCCCCCCCACCCCTCTACCCGCCCCCCACGAGCCCATCCCTTCCTCCCCCCCACCCCTCTACCCGCCCCCTCCCCACCCCTCGGGCCCCACCCTCCACGAGCCCATCCCTTCCTCCCCCCCACCCCTCTACCGGCCCCCCACGAGCCCATCCCTCCCTCCCCCCGCCCTCCCACGAGCCCATCCCTTCCTCCCCCCCACCCCTCTACCGGCCCCCCACAAGCCCATCCCTCCCCCCCACCCCCACCAGCCCATCCCTCCCCGCCTCCCCTCCCACGAGCCCATCCCTTCCTCCCCCCCACCCCTCTACCCGCCCCCTCCACGAGCCCATCCCTCCCTCCCCCCCACCCCTCTACCCGCCCCCCACGAGCCCATCCCTCCCTCCCCCCACCCCTCTACCCGCCCCCCACGAGCCCATCCCTCCCTCCCACGAGCCCATCCCTTCCTCCCCCCCACCCCCCCCTCCCCACCCCCCACGAGCCCAACTCTTCCTCCCCCCCACCCCTCTACCCGCCCCCTCCCCACGAGCCCATCCCTCCCTCCCCCCGCCCTCCCACGAGCCCATCCCTTCCTCCCCTCCCACGAGCCCATCCCTTCCTCCCCCCCACCCCTCTACCGGCCCCCCACAAGCCCATCCCTCCCCCCCCTCCCCACCCCCCACGAGCCCATCCCTCCCCCCCCACCAGCCCATCCCTCCCCGCCTCCCCTCCCACGAGCCCATCCCTTCCTCCCCCCCACCCCTCTACCCGCCCCCTCCACGAGCCCATCCCTTCCTCCCCCCCACCCCTCCACCCGCCCCCTCCACGAGCCC
This sequence comes from Sternotherus odoratus, assembly GCA_032164245.1. Lineage (NCBI taxonomy): Eukaryota > Metazoa > Chordata > Testudines > Kinosternidae > Sternotherus > Sternotherus odoratus. Next base: position 701,336 of record JAVMKO010000010.1, on the reverse strand, counting down.
ATCCCTTCCTCCCCCCCACCCCTCCCCCCGCCCCCCACGAGCCCATCCCTCCCTCCCCCACCCCTCTACCCGCCCCCCACGAGCCCATCCCTCCCTCCCCCCGCCCCCCACGAGCCCATCCCTCCCTCCCCCCGCCCCCCACGAGCCCATCCCTTCCTCCCCCCCACCCCTCTACCCGCCCCCTCCCCACCCCCCACGAGCCCATCCCTTCCTCCCCCCCGCCCCCCACGAGCCCATCCCTCCTTCGCCCCCCCTCCCCACCCCTCGGGCCCCGCCCCCCACGAGCCCATCCCCTGGGCCCCGCCCCGCCCGCACCGTCTCCAGGTTCGAGCTCTGAATCTCCTTCTCCTCCGCATAGTCCGTGACGCGCTCCAGGTCCGCCGCGCCGCTGTCGTGTTTCCGGGGCTTCTCCGCCGGCCGCCCCCCGGCCCCGTCCGCGCCGCCCCCGGCCCCGTTGGGCTCCGTCTCCAGCTCCAGCTCCACGTCCCCCTCCGCCGCCATCGCGCCGCCGGCCCCGGACTTCCGCTTCCGGTCACGAGACTTGGGCCCGTGGCGGCGGCGGAACCAGCGAGCCGCGCCAGGCGGGGCAGAGCGGCCGGGCGCCCCCGTCGGGCGGGAGGGGAATTGCGCCGCGGTGCGGGGGCCGCCGGGACTGGCCCAGGCTCTGTCTCTCCGAGCCTAGCTGGGGGGGTCACGACCCCTGCACCCGTGTCCCCCTCCCGGGGGCGGCTCAGGGCACTGGCTGGCCCGGGCATTGCCGCACCGCGGTGCCCAGGGCTATGGCTGTGGCCACGATTTTGTCATGGAGGTGGCGGGATCCCTGACGTCCTTGACTCAGCCCCAGGCTGCAGGGAGCTGGGAGGTACCACCTGAGGCAGGGCCCCCAAGCTCCCAGTTGCCACGGCAATGGAGATACCTCACAGTTCCCAGCACCGCAGACAGGGGGTGACGTTATTGACATGAACTGGGACTGTATAGATCATTGTTGCAACCAAGGTCCTGTAGGGGCACCAAATCTTATGTAAAGGGGTCCTATGAGGTGTCTAAGAACAGGTTATGGTTTGCTGGTTCTGATGATGCTGTCTGTATGCATGTATCATTTTTGTAGTTAAAGTTATTAATACTGGATCTATACTGTCTGTGTCTCCAACTTAGGGCATGGTTACACTTACAGGATTATAGCGCTTTTGGTTATAGCTGTCCCCATATACAGCAATAGGTATAGCGCTATAGCGTGTTCTGGCGTGGCCACATTTGCAGCACTTGCAGCAGCACAGGGAGTGGTGCATTATGGACAGCTATCCCAGTATGCAGCTGGGTGCAACGTGCTTTCCAAACGAGAGAGGTGAGGGAGAACATGTTGTGTGTATGCGGACGGAGAGAGCGAGGGGATTTTCTACGGGCTGAGAGTCTTGTCAGTGGGTGTCCTTTGAAATTCAGAGCCTGCTAGTTTTCTCGGTCACACAGGTTCACTCCATAAACATTTGCAGTGCTTATCTGCCGAGTTAAGAGAGAAACTTCCGCATTCCTCCAGCCGAATTCAAAACAAATGAAGAGATGTCAATTGCCTTACATGGCTCAGAGGCGTTGCCAGAGATCACTTTAGCATAGTAATCTTAATGCCCATTCACACTTGCAATAGTGAATATGCTATAGCTGTTATTCCTCAAGGAAGGGAGGATTACCAGGAGCGGTATAACTTGTGGGTTTATAGCGCAATGCATGCCTTGCCAGTCTGGATGGGTAGTGAGTTATAGCGCTCCTGGAGGCTTCATAGCGCTATAAAGTGCCAGTGTAACCAAGCCCTCATACAATGCTTCTGGGTGACCAGGCAAGTTGGTGTTAGCTCTGCCTAGCCTCCCTGACGGCCCATTAGGGACCATCAGCTACACAACTGACCCATTGAGAGAAGGCAGATGCACCTTGTGACTCAGCAAGGTATGCAAGGACTTGCTCATGTGACTGCAGACTCCATTTTGCTGTAATTTTCCACAGTAAGAACAAAGAGGTTTTTACACCTGGAAAAGACTATAAAAGGCTGATGCCTCATCTCCATCTTGTCTTCAGTCCTGCTTCTTACTCTGGAGGAACTTTGCTACCAACAGAAACTTTACACAAAGGACTGAAGGACCCATCCCAGCTGTGGCTGTATTCCAGAGACTTGATTTGAACCTGCAGTTTATTCTATCACTGCTACAAGCCTGAACCAAGGACTTCGCCATCACTGGATGTAATTTATTTCCTTTAACCATTCCTAACCCTCACCTATGTCTTTTTCCTTTTATGAATAAACCTTTAGATTTTAGATTCTAAAGGATTGGCAACAGCATGATTTGTGGGTAAGATTGGATTTGTATATTGTCCTGGGTCTGGGGCTTGGCCCTTTAGGATCGGGAGAAGCTTTTTCTTTTGCTGGGATATTGGTGATACCGGGAAACTGGAGTCTAAGGGAATTGCTTGTGTGGCTAGCCAGTGGGGTGAAACCAAAGTCTTCTCTGTTTGGCTGGTTTGGTGTCTTAGAGGGAAAAACCCCAGATTTTGGTTGTAACTGCCCTGCTTGAAACAATTTGTCCTGACTTGGCACTCTCAGTTGGGTCCCGCCAGAACCAGCACCGTTACAGTGGTGTAGTCGTGCTAGGATCCACAGAACTCGGTCAGTTAAGCTTTGGATCAGAACCCTGTGCTATCCAAAGTTGAATTTTGGTAGAGAGAGTTTGGTTGGTTAAAGTTGCAATGGGTGTGCAAAGAGCATATGAGGGCTTTGGCAAAAAAGCCCTGGAAGATTTGTGTTCAGAAAAAGGAATAAGCTTCAGAAAGAATTCTACAACTCAAGAACTGAGGGAGCTGTTATGGCCAGCGATCCGGAGGTAGGAGCACAGCCCTTACCCGGTGCTACAGAAGCTGCAGCAAATGAATGGCAACTTGAGCAGAAACAGAAACTAGCAGAAATTCGATGGCTGCGGAAGCAAAGGATCGCTGCTGAGGAGTAAGTTCACCAGCTGTGACAGGAAACTGCCAGAATTTAGCTCCAAGTCAAAAAAGCAATCGAGAAACAGTATCCTCTTGAACTGTCCGTTTATAACAGTGTTGGGGTGTCAGACTGCTCTGATCAGCCTTCTGTATTTAACCCACTGTGCTTTGACCGGGGTATGGAAACCAGCCCCAGGGGTGGCGCTTCCAGGCTCAGGTGAAATCAGCCCTGGTGTTATTTGCTGGAGGAGCTAGGTTAGCCCTCCCCCCATGGAGCAGAACACAACCCTACATCAACTGTCTCAGTTTCATACAGCTTCCACTGATTCCAATGTCGGTCCCCTCACAGGTACAGTCTGATCCTTGATAGGTGGAGAGCGGCTTAAGCCTTGGAGCAGAACATTTACCGCTCAGTTGGTTGCATTAACTAGGGTAACTGAGCATTCTTGTTCTCCATAGAACTGCCCAACCCCTTCTTAGCCACAATGACTTCCTGTGGCCATGAGTTCCTCAGTCTGAGTTCCTCAGGTTAGTGAAGAAGTTGTTTCCTTGCCCAGATTTTAAATTGCTCACCTTTCAGTGTCACTAGGGAACCCCCTCGTTGTTGTGTTACGAGACAGGGAGAACAGCCCCTCTTACTGGTCTCCTCCCTAGAGTATCAGTCCAGCCTCTTCAATCTGCATTCATAGGGCAATTTCTGCAGGCCCCAATGTTCTCTCCACCCTTCTCTGAGCCCCTCTAGTTCTGCTAGACCCTTTATGCGACAGGGTGACTTGGGCTGTGCACAGGATCCAAGTGAGGCTGCTCCAGAGATATTTAGAAAGTATTAAACTCTTCTCTGGGTACTTTTCCATCCCATTCCTTCCACGCCCCAACATCTTTGCTCTTCTGACCGCAGCTCCGCACAGAGTAGGGCGCTCAGACCCCATGTCCCTTTCTTGCACTGATACCGGTTGTTTCGAACCTGACCGGGGTAAGAGTTTTCCCTCCAGGTACTTTACTTTGCCCTGATCCTGCGGCTGTCCGTTCCCCAGGCCGGAGGGGCCAGGATAAGACAGTTGGTTGTAACAGGTTGAAATGGGCTCCGGACTGCTGGTCCTTGCCCCACAGAGCTGATTTAGTGACTATTTCTCCAGTGCTGATGTGGGACTAGGACCTCCAGCGGCAGCTCTCGCTCTCAGCCAGGCGGTGTCTGCGTCCCTGTCCCATGGGGATCCGCCAGCCACTGCGCAGCGGGAGGCCAAGGAGGCTCTGTTCTCGCTGCCTGCACTGGGCATCTCACATGTCCCTTTGCTCTCACTGCACTTTCTGTGCCTGACCTGGGGTGTGCCCAGCAGCTGGGGCTGTCTGTGCTGGCGGGAGCCGACTCCTTTCCAGGGATTGCTAATCTCTCTATTTCTGCTGGGTAAGAGGGTTAAAGAGACTGATTTGGTTCCCAGTTTAATCACTCTTGATGGAAAGACAAGAGTCCTCCAGAGATCATGGATGGGGGCGGGTCTACCAAGCCTCAGCCAATCACAGGCTGCTGCCTAATTGGCTTCCACTTTGGCTAGGCTTTCAGAGTTGCTGGGGGCAGTTGCCCGTCTCCGCCTGTTCTGCAGGGATGTGCTGTTGGCAGGATAGACAGGGCCAGACGCCCCAGGACTGGTGACCAGAGGCTGGAGCAGCACATCCGGCATCTCCACTAGGGAGCTGGTGGCTCCAGGCCTGCAGGGATGGTGGCCAGCTGCTGTAAGGCACAGGTAAGCCGGAGCGTGGCCCCTTCCAGGAGCCACCAGGCACACCCTGCTGGTCTCGACCGGGCTTGTCTCTGAACCACCCCAGGGATCTCTGCCCTCAGGAAACTGCAGCCACTTCTGGGGTGTGATGTGGCAGCTGTTTTAACAGCTGTGCAGCAACACAGCCCAGCCAATTAGGACTCCCCCAGAGGGGGTTCTGGCCTGGATGCCATGTGATAGGTACCCCCGGGCAGGGGCAAAGCTTATTCAAAACTCAGCCCCCGCAGTTCACCCCAAGCTGGGGCACGGCTCAGTGGTGGCTCATCACCAGTGTCTCTCTGCAACACCTGGGTTTGTCCCATCCCAGGACTGACCCAGGCCAGCCCTGCTGCTCTGCTCCCAAGATGGCTGGCCGGGCTCGGAGGCGTGGCTGGGCTGTGTGAGGTGAAAATGCAGGCGGCTCTGGGGCTGCGAGCGAGGGACAGGCCCGTGGGTCAGGAACACGGGAGCGGTGTTTGCCGTGGGGTGCTCTCTCAGTAGCCACATGGGGAGGGACACTAGCCCAGATGAGAGTGCCCGTGATGGAGAGAAGTCCCCCCCCCCCATACACTTCAGACTAGACAGATGCTCTCGTGTCGTGGGACACAAGCGTTTCCCCCTCCATCTCTCTAATGCCGTGTGTCTTGCTCCATTGTCCTCCGCTTCCCTGACAGCGGCATCAAGGGTTAACGTCTCGCTGTCCTCACCGTGTCCATCTTCCACCAAGTGGGATCCATCAAGGGCTTGTCTAGGAATATGGTACAACACGCCCGGGCCACTTCAGCCTCCTTTCTCCAGGCCTTGTCTCTCCAGTTTGCAGCCCAGGACTTTGCACCATGGCAGTGTTAGCTGCTTTGTCTCCCCTGAGTATTCCCTGCGAGCCTCTGGGTGGAAGGGGTTACGCTTCCTGAGGGGGCTTCTAGCATTCGCTAACTTTCCTAAGAAGCTACCAGTGCTGGTCTCACAAGGACAGTGCAGGGCTCTGCGGGGCTCACAGTGACCGTGCGGGGCTCACAGTGACCGTGCGGGGCTCACAGTGACCGTGCGGGGCTCACAATGACTGTGCGGGTCTCACAGTGACCAAATGACCGTGCGGGTCTCACAGTGACCAAATGACCGTGCGGGGCTCACAGTGACCGTGCGGGGCTCACAATGACTGTGCGGGTCTCACAGTGACCGTGCGGGGCTCACAATGACCGTGCGGGGCTCACAGTGACCGTGCGGGGCTCACAATGACTGTGCGGGTCTCACAGTGACCGTGCGGGGCTCACAGTGACCATACCCTCTCTGCGGGGCTCACAGTGACCATACCCTCTCTGCGGGGCTCACAGTGACCATACCCTCTCTGCGGGGCTCACAGTGACCGTGCGGGGCTCACAGTGACCGTGCGGGGCTCACAGTGACCATACCCTCTCTGCGGGGCTCACAGTGACCGTGCGGGGCTCACAGTGACCATACCCTCTCTGCGGGGCTCACAGTGACCATACCCTCTCTGCGGGGCTCACAGTGACCGTGCGGGGCTCACAGTGACCGTGCGGGGCTCACAGTGACCGTGCGGGGCTCACAGTGACCATACCCTCTCTGCAGGGCTCACAATGACTGTGCGGGGCTCACAATGACTGTGCGGGGCTCACAATGACCGTGTGTAACTTTATCTTGATTCTCGTGTTCTCCTTTTTTCAAAATATTTGCCAGTCTCCGAAAAGCTCAATTTCCTTCCCAATTCTTGCTTCCACCTCCGTATGGAGTTGGCCATTGGCCTGGACTGTGACCCACGCTGTCCCCTTCCCTGTCAATCACTCCTGCCTCATCACTGCTGACTGCTCCCTGGTGAGCATGACTTCTACTGTCTTAATCCCACTGCCCCAGCCCTCCCCGTGGTGTGTGCCTGCTTCCCTGCCCCCGCCCGCTTTGTGGCCTCTCTCCCTGCCCTGGGCGCTGGGCGCTCTCCCTGCCCCGGTGCCAGCCGACGCCTCGCGTGCTGATGCTGGATGCCGCACCCCAGGGTGTTTCAGACCCAGAGCCCCAGCACATCAGGCACCTGCCCGAGCTCCTTCCCCGTCGGCCCGCGGGAGCCTGAGCCCCATGTCTGTGGCTAGCGAGCGGGGCTGAGAACCAATCGCCTCCTTTCCCAGCGTGTCCCCCAGGCAGCCAGGGTGTGATGTGGGGATGACCATTGCGCACGTCCCTGCCCCCGGGGATCCTCCCCGCCTGCCCTGCTCTACCCCTCACCCGCCTTTCTGCTCAGAGCCACCCAGGCCAGGCGCCGCAGAGACGCTAACTGGGCGAGCTGCTGGGAAGGAGGCCGGGTTTGGCGCAAAGGGGGAGTTTAGTGCCCCCGACTCCGCTGCCTGCCCTAGAGCAGGTGACCAGAAGTCCTGATTTTTCGGGTCTTTTTCTTCCCTAGGCTCCTATTTCACACACACACACGCACCCCTGTCCTGATTTTTCACACTTGCTGTCTGCTCATCCTCCCCTAGAGGCTGATCGTCCTTCACAGCCTTGACTCAGTCCCTCTCGTGCAGGGGCAGCAGCTGGCTGCAATTGGCTCCCACCCACTCCCAAGCTGGCTGGGTCAGGGCAGCGTTCAGGCCCCCGTCTCTGGGTCTGCTCGTGTGCAGCCTCCCCGTCTGAACCCTTCCTGGGATATGAGCCTCTGCAGTGCCCCAGCCCCACAACCCCCGCCTGGCCCCCAGGTTCTCCCTTCAGACACCTGGCAGGTGCGTCGGGAACGCAGGCGGTGTGCAGGGACTTCTCACGGACGCACACACTGTACAGGGAGACAGCACGGGAAGAGTGACTCCGCACAGGTGCTCCTGAGAGCCCTGGGCCCCTCGCCCTCTCTCCTCTCCCCGGACCCCTCCTTCGGGTGCTGGAGAGCACCACCCGCAGTCTCTCCTGTTCGGTTCCTGCTTCCAGCCGCTGGCTTTTGGGTAGAACCGTTCAACGTCCATGGCTGCAGAGCCCCGTGGGGGGGGGGGGGTGTGCCCTGGCCCTGGCCCTGGCCCTGGCCCTGTTCCAGCTGTCGCTTGTGTCACTCTGTGCTCCAGCTGTCCCTCTGTGTTCTCCAGTTGTGGCACTGTGGGGCTGGGCCGGCTCGTCTGTTCGGTGCCTGACACGGTGAGGCCCTGGTGCAGCCAGGCACGGAGCACAGAGCAATGGAGGGCAATGCTCAGCATGGACAGTGGCTGGTTTGAGTTCGGCTGTCCTGTTCCACCGGGTCAAACAGCCTTAAAGCAGCTGGTATGTTGAGTCCCCTCCCTCCTCAGCTGTTTATACGTCCAAAGCATCACCTGGGCTCTGGTTGCTACTGCCCCGCCTTGGGAGACCCTGTGGATGGCCTGACCCACTATCCCACCTACCTCCCACTGGTACATGTCTTCCCCGTTACCAGCTGGCTGAGCACCCGGCAGTCCTTCCTGGGTTTATCTTCCCAACCCTGGCACAGCAGGGCTGCGCTGTCAGCCCCCTGCAGAGACGCCAAGACTGTCCCAGGGGCACGTTGGGAGTCTCTGGCAGAGCCAGGCACTGAACCCGGGTCTCCCTGGACCATCCTCTGTCACCCCACAAGCTTTCTTGGAGCTACATCTTCCCAGGAGACAGCTCCCCATCCCGTGGGCATAGCTGACTGTCCTTTTCCTGGACACACACTCTTGTATTTGGCGGGATTAAGATGCACGTATTCGATGGGCCCAGGTTCCCAAGCGATCCCGATGGCTCTGTCCTCACTGTTAGTTACCACTCCACCAACCCTTGTTCATCCACAGACGTGATCTGCAGGGATTTGATAGTTACCTCCAGATCACTGATCAAAATGTGGAGCATCATCAAGCCTAGTACTGACCCCTGTGGAGCCTCCCTAAAAACTCCCAGTTGAATGATGAGTCCATGGACAACTCTGTTTTGAGATCGGGCATATAGCCGGTTCTTAATCCACTTAACACGCGATTGATTAATATTGTATAGCGCTAGTTAGTTAATCAAAATACCATGCAGCATGAAATGCCTTACTAAAATCTGAGTACAGTGAAACCTCGATATAACAGACTAATTCGGGCGAGGGGGTGTCCGTTAAAGCCGAAAGTCCGTTATTTAATAATTTTTTAAAATCATTAAATAACAGGACTTTTGGCTTTAACGGACACCCCCTCACCCAAATTAGTCCCTTATATAGAGGTTTTACTTATCACGTCCGGGAGCCGGGAGTCAGCCCGCCCGGCAGCAGCCAGCAACCCACCCGCCCGGGACCCCAGCTGCTGGGACCCGGGCGGGAGCCGTCAACCCGCCCGCCCGGCTCCCCGCTGCTGGGACCCGGGCGGGAGCCGTCAACCCGCCCGCCCGGCTCCCCGCTGCCAGGAGCCGGGCGGGAGCTGTCAACCCGGCCGCCCGGTTCCCCGCTGCCGGGAGCCGGGCGGGAGCTGTCAACCCGCCCGCCCGGATCCCGCCTGCCGGGACCCCGGCGGCAGCTAGCAGCCCACCCGCCCGGGTCCCGGTTGCTGGGACCCGGGCGGCAGCCAGCAGCCGGGACCCGGGCGGGCTGGCTGACGGCTCCCGCCCGGGTCCCAGCAGCCGGGACCCTGGCGGGCTGGCAGCGGGGAGCCAGCAGGCAGCCCGCCCGCTGCCTGGACCCCGGCGGCAGCCGGGAGCCGGCAGCCAGCCCCCAATTTAACGGATTTTGGATGCATCGGACTTGCTCCTAAATTTTGTCCGTTGCATCCGAAGTCCGTTAAATCGGGGTCCGTTAAATCGGGGTTTCACTGTACATTACATCACCATAGTTACCTTGATCAACCAAATTTAATCTCTTCAAGGAAAGAAATCAGGTCTGTGGGAAATGACCAGTAGTTCATAAAACCATGTAGACTGATGTTAATTAGATTTCTAGACTTGAATTCTTTATTGAGTGAATCCCAGATCAGTGTTTCCATTATTTTGACTAGGATTGATGACAAGCAAACTGGCCATTAATTATCCAGGTCATCCCCTTTGCCCCTTTTGAATATTGGCACCACATTAGCACTCTTCTAATCTTCCGGAATTTCCCCAGCATTCCAAGATTTATTAAACATTAACATCAGCAGGTGAGAGATCTCGGCCACCTCTTTTAGAACTCTTGGCTGTATGTTATCTTGGTCTGATGATTTAAAATATTTATACCCTGTAGAATTTATTTGACATCATCACTTAATTACATATGGACTGGAAAATACTTAATCAACCTCACGTGACATGAGTATGTAATTCTGCTTCTTTCCAAATACAGAACAGAAATATGTATTTCTGCCTTTGCAGTACAATTAACAAATTTACCATCTCCATCTAGTAATGGGCCTATGCCAATATTTGGATTTTACTTCTTCTGATCTAGTTAAAAAAACCTAGTTGTCTTTAGCCTGCCAGACATGGATTTTTTCCCTATGATGTCTTCACCTCCCCTTTCAAATTTTGCTCTGTTTCTAATTGCTGCCTTCACTTCCCCTCTGAACCAGGATGGGTTTTTAATCAAAGCTGTTCCTTTCTCTATTGTGGAATTGTCTCTTTGACCCTGTAATAAACTCTTTTAAAGAGCTCTCCATGTTCGGTCACATTTTGCAGTCTACATTTTTCCTCTCCATTAATTTCACTTGTTCTGTTCCTCAGCTTGGGGAAATTAGCCCTTTTGAAGCACCAAGTGTATCTATATTTGAGTACATTCAATATGGCCAAATGGAGCACAGTCCCAACTGGTTATATAGCGAATGTAATCAAATGATGATCACTGGTCCCTAGGCAACCGTCAACTTCCAGTCCAGTGAGTAATGAATTTTTGTCCAAGATAGGGTAGCTCCACATTGGCTGCAGTCCCACCTGCATTAGACACTCGTCAGCCATCGTGTATAAAAGCGCCAGTGACGTTTTACTAGTGGCTGCATGAGACCTCTGGCATGTCTCCCTGGCTGCAGTCCTCTGCCATAACAGAGCATTGCTTTCCCCACATTACAGAACGGTGCCTTAGGAGCACCCTGGTTTCATTCGTGGTCTGTAACAGATGCCCGCCAGTATCCCCAGTGGTGCTCTATTCGTTAGCACATTGCTCCAGATGCATTGAGATGCCGGGATGGGAGTTATCAGTCAATCGGAACAGCAGGTGGTGTTTGAGGCCCCCCCCCCCCCGTACCCACTCCTGCCTTCCTGAGCAGGTCAGAGCCAGTGATTTGCAGCCATCCCACCAGGTTTCAGTGATGCCAGCTGAGTCATGGGCACGCACATCACTCCTCCAAATCCCACGGCATCCAGGAGCTGCCCCAAACCGCTCACCACAAACCCGTCCGTGGAGCTACGGTGAAGAAACCAGCAGCAGAGCCTGTTGTGTGCCACCGCTCAGGACGGTGGTTTGCTGCTCTGGCCAGCTGGGATTGCTCCGAAGTGTGGCTAGGAGATCTCTGCGTCCTGCTGCTGCTAAGGGGGTGCCCCCTTGGGCGGGGCGCAATCTGGATCAGGGCAGGGCATGAGGCCTGATGACTAGCAAATGCATCAGAGCTCCAGGTAGGAGCCAGTTGGTGCCCATGTCCTCTCCCTGGCCCACCTGCATTGCAGGGGCTGGGTGATGTAACCTCTCCCTTCCCTCTCCCTAGGCCACACTGCCTGGGCCTCCTGGTGGGATCCGTGGGGCCAGCCCCAGGGGGTTCAGCCCAGTTGACATGTCCTGCCCTTCCAGGTGAGGCCTGGGGCGCAGGAAGGGCTCCGGGGAGCTGCAGTGTGTCCTGAAGGAGTCTGGGTTTGCTGCCTCCTGTGGCCAGGGCTTGGGCTACCTGGCCTGGCCTTCTCCATGGGGAGACTGGGGGCAGGGCCCTCCCCGTCTCCTGGGCTACCCTCCAGGAGGGGAGTCTGGAAATCCTGAGTCAATTAGCAGCCCTAATCCCGAGCGGGGGGAGTCTCCCCACTGGACGGTGTGGGGCAGTCAGTGGCACGGGGGTGTGGAGGGGGCTGTGTTCTGCGGGGGGTGGGAGCTGTCCAGGGCAGCTCTGTGTGTGTCTGGCGTCAGCTGGGGGCAAGGAGCGTGTGCAGGCGGGTAGCCCATCGCAGGGTCCTGGGCAGTCCAGCCCGCGGCAGGAACAGATGGCCAGGGCTGGCCGGAGCCTCCCAATCCCCCGTAATCCCCTTGAGGAGCAGCTCAGCTCAGCTCCCCTTCCACTGGCTTTTCGACCGCGGCCGTCCGGGAAGGACACGGGAGGCAGCAGCCTCAGACCAGCCCCTGCCCACTGGTGTCCTGGAGCCTGGCCATCCCCGGAGAGCAGAGCCCCCTCGGCGCAGCCAGGCCGGCGGCCATGCCCCTCACCCCCATGCTGCGGTGCAGCCACCTCTGCAGCTGCCTCGTGAACTCGCTCTTCTACCAGGTGAGCCCGGCTCCCGCCCCCCCTTCCCGGGCCTGTCGCTGGGCCCGGCGCGGCCCCACAGCCTCCCTCAGTCGCCATCCCGTGGGGCAGGCCCAGCTCCCCCTTGAAGGCAGCGGGGGCCGGTGAGTCAGTGGCTGTGCAGTGCTGCCCAATGATCCCCAGGTCACCCCATAGCTCTGCTGCCCCATAACCCCAGCCGGCCCCGCGGGGACCCCCAGAGCCCCGGCCCCTGGACACCGGGACGTGACTCCGCCGTCTCTCCTCCCTCAGATCTGCTGCTGCTGCGGCCCAGCCCCCTGCGGCTTCTGCTGCTCCTGCTGCCCCAGCATGAAGGTGTCCACAGGGAGCCGCGTCCTCTACACCCTCTTCCACGTCCTGGCCTCAGCGGCCTGCTGCCTCATGCTGTCCCGCACCGTCTCCGAAGCCCTCAAGGAGAATGTGAGTGGTGCTGGGGACCCTGGCTGCAGCTCGTAGGTCGGCTCTGTCCCGCTCCCCGGGTATCGCCCTGGCTCTGGGCCCGGCAGAGTGACCCCGAGGGGCAGGTGTGGCCTTGGGCAGGCGTCCGTGCCGGCTGATCCATCCCTGTGATTCCCCCTCGGCAGGTGCCTTTCTACGCCCTGCTCTGCGACCACCTCCCGCGGGGCCTGGACTGTGACCTCCTGGTGGGCTACGCGGCGGTCTACAGGGTCTGCTTCGGCACCGCCTGCTTCTACCTGGCGCAGGCCGTTTTCCTGATCAACGTGAAATCCAGCCGCAACTTCCGCGCCCTGCTGCACAACGGGTAAGAGACCCCCAAGCCCCCGTCTGGCCCTGCGCACCACGCTGCAGCTGCCCCACCGGGAAGGGGCTGGGCTGGGGGCTCCCTCACCTCTGACCTCGATTGCAGGTTCTGGTTCCTGAAGCTGCTGATTCTGGTCGGGCTCTGTGCGGCAGCTTTCTTCATCCCCGATGACCGCTTCCTGCAAGGTACCGGCCCACGGGCACGAACGCAGCCCCACCTGGAGCGGTGCCGTGGGGACTGCCCCGGCGGAGCCGCATCGGCTACTACGGACGTGGGGCCGGATGGGAGCTGGCACCCCAAAGGCCCCAGGTCCTATTCCCCACCTCCCTGAGCCAGCCAGTCCCTGCCCTGGGACTGGATCGGAGCCGATACTCCCAGAGGAGGAAGCCCCCAGGATCACGTTGGTCCCTGCTCCCGGGCCTGGCTGGGGCTGGAGCCCTCTAGGCGAGGGGTCAGCGCAGAGAACGGGGGCCTGGCCGTAGCCCCACTCTCTCCCAGCCAGCGGCTTGCGCTCACTCCCCCTGTCTAGGCGTTAGAGAAGGGAAAGGCCTAGCAGCCAGCCCAGAGTCAGGGCCTGGCCCGTCCCCGCTGCCGGCTCTGCACGGCAGGGCAGACGTCCTGCGTCCCTCGGCTCCACCTGGCCCCAGGGAGCTAGTCCCCCGTGGGGTTCAGCTGCCCAGGCGGGGGTGCGGTCTGTGGGTGGGGAGGGGCCTGTGTCTGACCTTGCTCCCTCTCTCATGGCTTCACCCACTGATAGCCTGGCACTACGTGGGCCTCTGCGGGGGTTTTGCCTTCATCCTCGTCCAGCTGGTGCTGATCACAGCCTTTGCCCACACCTGGAACAAGAACTGGTGAGTCCGCCCCCCGCGGCGCACGGGGGTGTCCTGGGCTGGGCCATGGGGACTCTTCCCGATACCTTTCTCTCGCTCCTCTGCAGCTGTGGTTTCTCCCATTGCCTCTGGGAGTCTGTGCCCCACAGGGAGTCTCTCTATGCCAGGCGTGTGGGGCCTGGGCCCTCCCCACGCTCAGCCTGTTCCCTGCCCCCGCAGGCTGCTGGGCGCGTCCCAGGACAAGCGCTGGTTCCTGGCCGTGCTGCTGGCCACGCTGGGCTTCTACGCCATCGCCTCGGCCGCCGTCTCCTTCCTGTACAAGTACTACACCCACCCCGCCGGCTGCCTGCTCAACAAGGCTCTGCTCTCCCTCAACGTCAGCCTGTGCGGGCTCCTGTCCTTCCTCTCCATCACGCCCTGCGTGCGGCTCAGTGAGTGCCCCCGGCTGAGACGCAGCCTGGTGCTCAGCTCTCTAACTCCTCTCTGGCGGTCCTGCAAGCCGGGCCTGGACTTTCCACCTGCTCCCAGGCTGCGCTGGGTGGGAACGGGGGAGGTGGTAGCTCCGGGCCCCGGGACTGGGACTGAAACAGAACTGTCAGCCATAGCTGTGTGTGAGTGACACCGTGTGTGTGTGTGTGTGAGCAACACTGTGAGTGTGCAAGTGACACTCTGTGAGTGCAGCCCTGTGCCTGTGTGTGTCTGCAAACAACAGATCTTTTACGTCCCACAGCTGGGCAGATGTTTACCGGTACCATTGAAGACCCAATTACAGTATGGCTAATGCACAGTCCTTGATTTGAGGGAGAATCTCACAAGCGGTTAAGGTTACAGGGTATCAACATCCTTTCCTACAAGCGTAAACCCGCAGTAATTACGTTAGCTCTACACAGTATCCTGACTGGCAAACAAAGCAGGCCTATCTTCCCCTTCTAGATGAAGACTTCTCTTCTTTCCCGCTCGGGTACTTCCCTGTCTGTCCCCGAAGAAGAGGGATCTGGCCAAGGTCCCTGGGGATGGGGTCTCAGTTACCTCTTCAGCTGTTAATTGGGGATGTTAGTCGGACTCGTTTGCTTTGCTCAGCATTATGCCGTTTGTTCTCCAAGGCGCCGCGTGTCCCAGAGATCTGCCTCGTTTAATTCTGATTCATATTGTAGAAGGAATTGCAAAGCGGACGCACAGGCCAACACTCCACCATCGTTTCCACTCTCACAGATTGTTCATTTAAGCTCTTACATGAGGTTATCCAAACAGGGTCATTTTGACCAATGTCAGCTTGTGCTAAGCCCACCGATCGCATGACTCGACTTGTTCTTTACTCTGAGCTAGCGTTCAGCTGGGATTCCAGAGTTCGGGGTTAAAACACACCCGCCCACGGAGCCGTTATTAGCCATTCCAGTGCATTTCAGCGCCTCCAGTAAATCCCACTCCATTGATCTAATGCTAGGAGATCCTGCTCCCAGAATCCTCTCGCAGGTTCGGACAGGCCAAGCCATGCCCGCCCCATTTACTCATATCAATCACAGCAATTTAGAATCGTTTGGCACCATCTCAACATGGGCGGGTGTGAAACCATGTTCACATGTACATGTGTGAGCAATACCACGTGTGAGCCATAGGCACCGACTTTAGCTGGTACTGGTGGGTCCTTCCACCCCCCCAGCTGCTCCCCACTCCACCCCTTTCCCTTCCCCAAATCCCCGGCCCTGCCTTCTTCCCTGGGTGCGCTGCATTTCCCCTCCACCCCACTCCCTCCCAGGGTTTCCAGTGGTAAGCATTGGAGGGAGGGAGGGGGGAGAAGCGGAGTGGGGGCGGCATGCTCAGGGGAGCAGGCGGAGCCGAGGTGAACTGGGGCGGGGGGGGGCACGGGGAGGGCTGCCCATGGCAGGTAACCCGGGGGAGGGGCACGCAGGGGAACCGCTCCCCACCCCAGCTCACCTGCGCTCCGCCTCCGCCTCCTCCCCCAAGCGCGCCGCCGCCGCTCCGCTTCTTTCCCCCTCCCCCTCTTTGCCCACCAAACAGCTGATTTGTGGCAAGCCTGGGAGGGAGGGGGAGAAGGCGGTGGCCCGCTTAGGGGAGGAGGCGGAGCACAGGTGAGCCAGGGGCGGGGGCGGGCCGGGGAGCTGCCTGTGGGTGCTCTGCACCCACCAGTTTTTCTTCTGGACCTCCCACGGAGTTGGTGTCTATGGTGTGAGCAACACTGTATGTGTGCAAGTGATAGTGTGTGAAGCCACATGTGCAAACGCAAACTCTGTGTGTGTGTGTGTGTGGGAGTGTAGCTATGTGTGCACAAGCGACAGTGTGTGCGTGCTAGTGATGTCGTGTATGTTTGCAAATGACACCAGGTGCAAGTGACTGTGCAAAGTCATGCATGTGTGGCCAACGCTGTGTGTACATGTGCAAGCGACAGTGTGTGTGAGTGAAGCCACTTGTGTGTGCACGTGTGTGAACGTAGTGTGTGTGCATGCAAGAGACACTGTGTGTCCTGCGTGTCCAATCTCTCCCAGTCTGCCTGAGTCCTGCATGGGGGCTGAGCAGTGGGTTCTGGGGCTGCTGGAGGACTGGTGTGGGGCAGAGCTGGGGGTGGGGAGGGCTGCTCTGCCCAGTTTGGGGCCGTAGCTGACCTCTGACCTGGGGGAAAGAAGCTGACTCTCCCTCCTCCCAGCAGAACAGCCCCGCTCCAGCCTCCTGCAAGCGTCTATCATCAGCTGCTACGTCATGTACCTCACCTTCTCGGCCCTGTCCAGCCGCCCGCCCGAGAGAGGTCAGTGCAGGCTAGGAACACCCTTACCCTGCCCTCGCTCAGGCCCCTCCTCTGCTCACTCCACCCCCCATCTGGTTGGGGGGACAGGCTCTGGCCTGGGGCCAGGGATGAGGGGTTTGGGGTGTAGGAGGGGGCTCCGGGAGGGACGTGGAGGGTGCATGGTTTCGCGGAGGGTGCAGCGGGGCGAGCAGGGCAGGAGCCGCGAGTGCCAGTAGGGGCGGGAGGGTGGGGGCACCATGGGGCGGATGAAATTACCCATGGGGCTGGATCCGGCTCGCGGGCCCTATATTTCCCCACCCCTGCCCTACGTGTAGGGGCCGGAGGGGGGACATGCCGGCTGCTTCCTGGGAGGTGCATAGAGCGGAGGCTAGCAGGGAGTCTGCCAGCCCTGCCGTGCCACCAAGTCAACGGCCCCGTCAGCCAGGATCCCTTTCGACCCGGTCGACAACTGGACACCTGGTCACCCTAGTGCAGCCCCTCACTGCCGTCTTGCTGTCTCTGCCCCCCTGCAGTGCTCTACAAGGGGCAGAACCTCACCGTCTGCTTCCCCAGCGTCAGCAAGGACGGGCTGCAGACAGAAGACACCACGGTCGCCATCCTGGGAGCCACCATCATGTATGCCTGTGTTCTCCTGGCGTGGTGCGTACGCTCGTTTCCTGCTCCGCTCAGCTGCACAGGGCCAGGGGGCGGGGGGAAGGAAAACAGTCCCTTATTTTTGAAATACAGTCTTGGCAGCCCTCGTGAAGCTGGTCCTGTGTTCCACCCCAGAGGGGGGTGCATTGCAGTGGAGGACGAAGGGATCCCTGTTACGGGCTTATGGAAAACTGATCTTGTCACAAGGCTTTGAAATCTCTTTTGCTGAGGTTTGGTTGATAACGATCATGGTGCTGATGTAATAGAGTTTTTTGTAAGACTTTTGATTTAAAAATTAAAACAATACAAAGATCAGTTGGCCAGTTTTGAATAAGTCTCAAAAACGTCCGTGTCTGCGGGAATCATCCCTGAGTGGGAGTGTTTCCAGCGGTGCGCGGCAGGGACTGCGATGTGGCCCTGTTCTGTTTAACCTTGTTATTAATGACCTGGGGGGAACTTCTCACTGGTGACGTTTGCAGAAGCCACGAAGGCCGTGGGCCTGGGGGGTAATGGAGAGGACAGGGCACTGTTCAGAGCTCTCTGCATTGCTTGCTATGTTGAGCGCAAGCAAATCCGTATTGTGCTGCAGCTGCAGGGGAATGCAGAGCTCTAGGACCAGGATGGGGACCCTGTCCTGGGAAGCTGGGTCTGAAGAAGATTTGGGTGGAGGTGACGTGGGCAACACGCTCCCCCAGATTCCTCCCTTCCATTTAGCAACAGCTTTGGCTCGGGCCAGGCCTGTGGGGCAGCCCCCCCAAGGCCAGCCCAAGCCTGACAGCAGCAGAACGCCCCCGGGGGTGACGGGGTGGTGCATCCCGGGGGGCTGAGTCGACTGTACAGGAGACTAAATTACTGCTGAGTTAGATTCTCCTTCTCTCTGTTGCTGCTGCAGTAACGAGGCCTCCTACCTTGCCGAGGTGTTTGGGCCCCTGTGGATGATCAAAGTCTATAGCTTTGAGTTCCAAGTGAGTAGGAATTCTACCCGCGCTGGTCTGGGGTCCTTGTCCCCACGCCCCACCTTGTCCCTCTCATCCTCACACCCCTTTCAGCTTTGCGCCCTGTCTTGTCCTTGTCCCTCCTCTCTGCCTGTCTGCGGATGGGCTGCCCACCCCAGGACAATCCCCTCTAAGTACCGTGCAGGTGCGTGTGCCATGGCGGTAGCCCGCTCGCACGCTAGGCCTATCCCAGCTGGAAGGTACCTCACCAGCCCCTGTGTAGACGTACCTCACGAGAGACCGTCCCTGATCACAGCGTGCACTCTGAGTACAGCTAGCCGACAGCAGGCGGGGGAAGCAGACAGTGCCTAGGCCAGGCCAAGGGGTTTCTGTCTTCTCTGCATGACCCACTGTTTGAAACTCAGTGTCCTTCCCCCCACACTCCCAGCTCTGTCGCTGGAGCCGTTCTATCCCATGCAGCCAGCCCAGTCCAGGTGACGTTCCACCCTGGTATGGTTCTGCTTCCAGCCCTGGAGCAATGTGGCTCCAGCCCGGGTCTGATAACTGTTTCCCTTCCGGCTGCCACAAACCTTGTTTTTCTTTACAGAAACCCTCCTGTTGCTTCTGTTGTCCGGACAAGACAGGGGAGGAGCTGGAAGGTGAGTGCCTGGGCTGGGGGAATGGCATGGGCCTGGGGAAGGTGAGTGTGAGCTCTTAAGGAGCATGGCCTGGAGCAGGAGCCTTGAGGAAGCTTGGCTTTTGGGAGGTGGGCCCTTGGGATGCAGGCCCTGGGGTGGGATCTCGGAGGCTGCTGTCCAAAGGGTGAAGCCTCAAGTAGGGACATGTGCCCTGCAGGGGTCAAGGCAAATGGCCCTATCACCAGAGTGCATGCGCCACACACAAGTGTGTATCCTGGTGCTGGTCCCACTCACAGCATGGGCAACAGCAGCAGCGGTTCCTACTGATGAGTCCCTGGGAAGGGGGGGGGCAGACCTGTGGGCCCCCCACAGAACCTGACCCAGCCCCATAGTAAAGAGGGAGATGGGGCCGAGGAGAAAAGGAACCTCCATCCCTGACAGAATCCCTGGTCTGGAGTTCAGGAGGTGGGTATCTGAGGGTCCTGCACCCCCATCAGCCTGGCAGCTCCCCGGGAGCAAGTGGTAGGGCTGTGGGTAACCATGCGCTCTCATTGGACGGGGAGCGGGTATGTGAGGGGGAAGGGTCACTGGGGGCGGGGCTGTGGGTAACCATGCGCTCTCATTGGATGTAGAGCGGATATGTGAGGGGGAAGGGTCACTGGGGGCGGGGCTGTGGGTAACCATGCGCTCTCATTGGATGTAGAGCGGATATGTGAGGGGGAAGGGTCACTGGGGGCGGAGCTGTGGGTAACCATGCGCTCTCATTGGACGAGGAGCGGGTATGTGAGGGGAAAGGGTCACTGGGGGCGGGGCTGCGGGTAACCATGTGCTCTCATTGGATGTAGAGCGGATATGTGAGGGGGAAGGGTCACTGGGGGCGGGGTTGAGGGTAAACATGCACTCTCATTGGACGAGGAGCGGGTATGTGAGGGGGAAGGGTCACTGGGGGCGGGGCTGTGGGTAACCATGCACTCTCATTGGACGAGGAGCGGATATGTGAGGGGGAAGGGTCACTGGGGGCGGAGCTGTGAGTAACCATGCACTCTCATTGGATGAGGAGCGGGTATGTGAGGGGGAAGGGTCACTGGGGGCGGGGCTGTGGGTAAACATGCGCTCTCATTGGACGAGGAGCGGGTATGTGAGGGGGAAGGGTTACTGGGGGCGGGGCTGTGGGTAGCCATGCGCTCTCATTGGACGAGGAGCGGGTATGTGAGGGGGAAGGGTCACTGGGGGTGGGGCTGTGGGTAAACATGCGCTCTCATTGGACGCAGAGCGGGTATGTGAGCAGGAGGAGGGGCCTGGAGGGGGACAGAGGATCATCTACAATGAGCATGAGCACGTGGTTTACAGCTACTCGACCTTCCACTTTGTCTTCTTCCTCGCCTCGCTCTACGTCATGATGACCCTCACCAACTGGTTCAGGTGAGGCCCTGGCCCTGCTCCGCAGCTCCTGCTGTTACTGGCCCAGCCTCAGTAGCCACCACACTCCACCCAGGCTCACTCGGCGCCTGCCTCTGGCTCCCGCTGCCCCGTCCCTCCTGCCCCTGCCACATCCCTCCTGCTCCCGCTGCCAGGCTGCCCCCACTGCTGTCTGGGCTTTGTGCTTGAGGCAGTAGCCATGTGTGGCCCCGCTCCTCCTATCACCTCTGGTCCAGTCTTGCAGTTTTGGGGTCAACACCCCCCTGCCCTCCCGAACTACTAAAAAGTGGGCAGGCCTAGCTCTTTGTCCCCCGTTCTGGTGAGCAGGAGCCCCCAGAGTGTTGGGGGCCCAGATATTCTCTGTGCCAGGGTTAATCCTTCCCCCCCCCCCCCCCGGCCGGCCTCAGTGTCTCTTCTCTCCGCCCCCCAGCTACGAGAACACAGTGCTGGAAACCACCTTCACGCACGGCAGCTGGGCGACGTTCTGGGTGAAGGTTGCCTCGGGCTGGGCCTGCATCCTGCTGTACTTCTGGCTCCTCCTCGGCCCTCTGTGCCACTCCGACTTGCGCCAGCGCCGGCGGGGCAGCCCGCCCCTGCGCCTCCTGCGGCGCCGGCACCCACTCCAGCGGATCAGCGTCTCCACGTAGCCCCTGCTGCAGGGACTGCACAAGGTGCTCTGCTGGGCTGTGGAGATGGAGGGGTCAGGGCAGGGCCCAAGCTGCCAGTTCAGGGTCGGGGGCCAGGGCTGCCAGACATGGTTCTGAACTGGCTCCATGTACTGAAGAGCCCCAGGCGGAGCTGCAGACTCCGGCAGCCCTGCTCTGGCCTCTGCCTTGAGAACAACCCAGCCCGGCTCTGCCCCAACCACGGCCCCTGGGAAGTAGGAAACTGCTGAGGAATCCAAGCAGGACCCAGATCGGGCCCTGGGCAGGAACTCCCTAGCGGCAGCGGTCCAGGGACAGCGCCCCAGCATGGAGTCCCACAGCCATCGTCGTGGAGGCCTGGGCTGGAGAGCTGCCTTCAGGGACCTCGCCCAGGACTGGCTCGTCTCTAGCAGCTTCTGCTAGTCAGACCGGCCCCGCTCTGGTCTAGCTGGGGGGCTCCGAGCCCAAAGCACGGAGCAGGGGCTGGGCACTCGCCATGCCCCTCACACCTCCTGCTGTCTTGGCCTTGAGAGGGTGTCTAAGGCTCTGCCCCAGTCTGCCTGGAGGCTGCCCCGCTCCTGGGACTGTCCTGTGTCCTGGGGCCCCACCAGCCTGTCCTCCGGTCAGGCAGGGCGGGCGGGCCAGTCACTAGCTCCTGGGTGGCTGGTTCTACATAAAGCCCTGAGCTGAGCCTGTGTTGAACTGTGTGTGCGCCTGAAGGCCTTGGTCAGGGGTCCGACCCCCTCTGGCCCCCAGGGCCTGCATGGGACCAGGGAGCTGCACCAGCACCCATCCCCACCCTGCTGCCCTTTGCCCGTGGGACACTGGCTCAGGCTGCAGCCCCAGCGGGTGACTGGGCAGACAGTCAGCCCCTCTGCAGGGGGTTTGGGGGTGAGGAAGGGGCTGGCTGGTTCATTACCTGACCACACTTTGGTCCCTTATGAAATACACTGAAGAGCTCCAGTCACCAGGGTCAGGCGGGTTGGTGGCCCTAGGCCCCCCAGCAGCTCATCGGCCAGAGGTTCTGTGGCAGCCCTGGCGCCGGGAGCCATCGTGGGCAGTGTTCTTACAATCTCCTGCAGAAGGTGAGCTCCCCGCTACCCCGCGTCACTTCCCTCTCCCCGCCCGGGGCACTAGGACAGCAGCTACGTGAGCTGGGACAACCCCCCTCCGCCCCCCGTTCTTGGCCTTTCTGGTTCCACACTGTGGCCTGAACACCCACAGCCCCAGGCCCCAAAGCGTGTGAACCCCCCTCTTCCTTTGGCCATTCTGGTGCCAGCCTGGGAGAGGCTACGCAAAACACACACCTGGCCGGACCTTGAGAGAAGTGTGGACGGGGGTAATTCCCAAACTCCTCCCCTCCCTGCTGGGTAGCCCCAGAGCAGTGTGGGGCCACACTGTCTGGGGGCCGGCTAGCCCCCCACTCTCTGTCACCACCTGGTACCCAAGGGTGTGGCAGCCAGAGGGACAGTTGGGCAGGAGCCCCGCAGGCCAGTCCCTGGCCAGGGGGAGAGTCAGCACGTGGAATAGGGTTGCCAGGCATCTAGTTTTAGACGAAAGGCGGGTCGAAAGGGACCCTGGTCACGCCGCTGACCAGCCTGTTAATAGGTTGGTGGGTGCCACAGCGGGGCTAAGGCAGGCTCCCTGCCTCCACACACCTCCCAGCACACCCCCGCATGTCCTTGTGGCCCCTAGGCGCAGAGGTGGCCAGGGAGGTTCCAAGCGCTGGCTCCGCAGCTTGCACTGGCCAGCGCACCTCCACCTAGGGGCTGGACATACCTGCCGCTTCCAGGAGCGGCGCGGAGCCAGGGCAGGCCGGGGCCTGCCTTCACCCCGCTGTGCCGCCAACCAGGAGTTGCCTGAGGTATATGCCGCCCATCTGGAGCATGCACCCTGAACCCCCAGCCCCAGGTCAGAACCCCCTTGTAGACCCAAACTCCCTACCAAACCCCACACTCTGCCCCCCCCCCCCCCCCGTGGCAGACCCCGGTGGAGCAGTCCCTGGGTGGTGTTGGGAGGGGTGAGGGACCCTGGGGGGGCAGCCCCTGGGTGGTGATGGACCCTGGGGGGGAAGCTGCCAGGAGAAGCTCTGGGACCTGTATTCTGAGTTTAAGGACCACCTGGGTCCTAGGAGGGTAGGGACAAGGGGGAGAAATCCCCCCGGGGTAAGTGACAAGCTGTGGAGCTCCACAGGGACCAGAGGAAGAGCTTGCATGGCTCAAAAGCTTGGCCCTCTCCTCCAGCAGTTAGTCCTTAGTGGACCAAACCTCCCCCTGAAGTGGCACTGCCCTCTACTACCCTGGCAGACCCCTCACCACGTTTAACCCTTTCCTGGCTGCGGGGCTCTGGTTGGGTTGCCTTGGTATTTTAGCAGCTGCTTTGCCCTTCAGCAGCGGCAGAGAAATGGGCATCAGGCTTGTTTTGGCCTCTCTTGGGGCCTAGGCTGTCCTAGAAAACTATTCCCTCCCCCTGTGAGTGATGGGGGGCCCCCAGCTCACCTCCATAGAGCACTTGGCCCCTCTGCCTAGACTGTTGCTTCCCTGCTCATGCATGACCCAGGCGGTTCTGCTGTCTCCTCCATGAGCAAGCCTGCTAGGGTCAGACTGGATCTTCTCAAAGGAGGGCCTGGCCTACAGGCCGTTTTCCCCACACGGTGGGGTCCATGCCCAGGGAAGCAGCAGCAGGGGGAGAGGTGGTCTGAGCCTGCTGCCTCTCAGGCACAAAAATCCCTCCCCCCTCATAAATCAATCAAGTCTGCCCTGCACCCTCTTCCCCAGCTGGCTTCACCACTGCCTCTGGGCTGGGACCCAGCTTTGCCCACTGGGTCCCAAAGAAACCCCATCACTGTTGACAGCTCTGGGGGAGAGGGAGGAGAGAGTGGGGTCGGCACTGCCAGTGCCTTGGCCTTTAAGAGTTCAGGCTGTGGCTTCCCTGCCCTTCCTGTGACAGATTCCCCAAAGCCCTGCCTTGGTGCGAGGTAGGTATAGGGCCTTGCTTTCAGCTTGGGAGGCCTTGGGTCCTTCCAGGCTCCCCTGTATGAGGCAAGCAGCTCCCTCCCCAGCCCCGCAGTGGCAGGAGCAGGGGGGGAATGGCACGTCAAGGGGCCATGAACATGACAAATAACCCAGCACCCCTGAGGAATCCAAAAGCTACTTTAATACATGGAAGTGGATCCGATGTGAATAAGAAGGGTGAGGGGCTCCTGCAGCTGCTTGGCTATGCAGCCCTGGGCCAGCCCCTCTGGGCCAACACTGGCCACACATTGTAGAGAGTGGGGAGAACATACAACAGGCGCGGACAATCCCGGCGGGGCTACACGCTTTGCATTCTACCAGCAAGAGGGCCAGGAGGCTGTGGTGGGCTCGAGGGCAGGGCAAGCACAAAGGTGAAGGGCAGGGGTGCTGCCTCTTCTCCTGGGCCAGACCAAGTTTCCCACACGTTATTTGGGTGGCTCCTTCTTCTCACTGGCCTTTTTCTGCTTCTGCTGCATTATCTCGGAGTCTCTAGTGGGAGAAAAGAGCCTGTTAGCTGGTGGGCCAGGAGGGAGCAGCTGTGTGCAGGGACAGGGAGAGCAGATCAGGTTTTCCAATAGCAAAAACAGTAGTTTCTAGAGGCAGAGGATTTCAGCACAGGAGGGAGCTACTGGCAAAGCAGGAGTGGCAGATCCATGGCCCCCAGACTGATGCGGGAGAACTGAATTTGGAAACCTTGGGTGGGCGGATTGCGGGGGCAGGTGGATTGGGGGGCGGGTGCACAGCAAAACAGGACAGAGGCCTCTGCTGGGGCCACAGGTGGTGGGATGGTACATGCTGCTGGTGGACAGGGAGAGCAAGTCACTAAGCATGCCTGAGAAATCTGACGGATGAACGAGACAGCATCCCGAGGAGGGAGGACGGGGAGGCAGGACACTCATTCATTGGTATTTCAGACACAGCCGAACGGCAGGATGTTCCACCCCGGGCCCAGCTTGCAGGTGAGAATGCTGGGCTGTGACCCCCCCATGCCTGGCCTGGTTCCCGGCAGAGGATGGGACTTCTGTGGCTAGACCATGGACAGCCACAGCAGGGGCTCAGAGCCCTTTGAGCATGAACCTCATTGTTAGAAGGGAGCCAAGACCCTGCTTCCTAGCAGCCCTCCAGGAGCAGGGGGTCAGGACCCGAGGGTTGGCTCAGTTGGGTGCTGTGTTCCAGAGTCACAGGCTGGAGGAGGAGAGAACAAAACCAGCCTCTTGCCTCTTCCTCACCTCTGCTTCCGGGCAGCAGCCGACAGGCCGTCATCACGCCGCTTCCCCTTGCCCGAGTCAGTCTGCTTCTTCATGTTCTTCTGACGGGCCAGTTCACGCTGGTTACCGCCTGCAACGACACCAGCAGAAGACTGACTCGCGGCACCCTGGACGAGATAAGGTCCCACGACCCAGCCCCATCAGACACGAGCTGCCCGCCCGTCTGAGGCGCTCTGGAAGCAAGGAGCACAAGGCTGAGATGAGGTTACTGGAGTCCCCCCGAGGCCAGCGCTCAGACTGGGTTACTGGCACAGAGAACGGGCACTTGACCACCTGTCTTGAAGAATAAACTGTCAGGCTCCAAGGGACAGCACTGCCCTGTAAGCAGGTGGCCCCCAGGGAGCCCTGGGTGCAGGATTGAGGAGCCTGGCTCAGGGTGGAACAGCCAGGTGGGTGCCCTGCGAGGGGTGCTGAGAGCAGGGACTTGTGCAGGGGCGAGAAGGGCTCCACCTCCCACGCTCAGACACTGGAGGGAGCTCACGGGCGCCCCGGCACCGGGATGGGTGCGGCTTCCAATGGACCGGCATGCAAACCCAGGCCACTTTCAGCCAGCACTGAGCGGGTGACCCCTGGGACCCACCAGGCCACAGCCTCGGGCTGTCACACGTGAGGCTGCCTACCCCCCCCCCCCTGCTCCCCACATAACCTGCTACGGTAGGCACTGGAAACCTCCCCAGGTTCCCCCCATGCCCCAGAGAGAGAGACCCCCGGGCAGCCCAGCCCCACCTCCCCCTGCTCCCCACTCCCCAGAACCTTCACCCCCCTGACTCCTCCCCACAGAGACCCCCGGGCAGCCCAGCCCCACCTCCCCCCGCTCCCCACTCCCCAGAACCTTCACCCCCCCCGACTCCTCCCCACAGAGACCCCCGGGCAGCCCAGCCCCACCTCCCCCCGCTCCCCACTCCCCAGAACCTTCACCCCCCTGACTCCTCCCCACAGAGACCCCCGGGCAGCCCAGCCCCACCTCCCCCCGCTCCCCACTCCCCAGAACCTTCACCACCACCCCCGACTCCTCCCCACAGAGACCCCCGGGCAGCCCAGCCCCACCTCCCCCCGCTCCCCACTCCCCAGAACCTTCACCCCCCTGACTCCTCCCCACAGAGACCCCCGGGCAGCCCAGCCCCACCTCCCCCTGCTCCCCACTCCCCAGAACCTTCACCACCACCCCCGACTCCTCCCCACAGAGACCCCCGGGCAGCCCAGCCCCCCAGAAACTTCACCCTCCCGACTCCTCCCCACAGAGACCCCCGGGCAGCCCAGCCCCCCAGAAACTTCACCCTCCCGACTCCTCCCCACAGAGACCCCCGGGCAGCCCAGCCCCACCTCCCCCTGATCCCCACTCCCCAGACCCTTCACCCCCCCCCCGACTCCTCCCCACAGAGACCCCCGGGCAGCCCAGCCCCTGATCCCCACTCCCCAGACCCTTCACCCCCCCCCCCACTCCTCCCCACAGAGACCCCCGGGCAGCCCCGCCTCCCCATAGGCCCCGCCCCCGGGCTGCCCCAGGCGCCCCCTGCGGGAGCGGGCCGGGGCCGACCGGCACCTACGGGTCATGGCTCCGCTCGGCTGCGTCCGCTCGGCGGCCACGTCCCCGGCCCCACCCAGGGCGGCTCCTCATTGGCCCGGAGATTGCGTCAGCGCGGCCCCAAACTGCCCAACCGCCACCTAGACCCCGCCCACTGGCGGCTCCTCATTGGCTGCACGCAGCGAGGGGAGGACTTCCGAACCGGCTTGATGATTGGCTACAGCAAGGGGGGGGCGGGCCAGGCGTTCTGAGGAGGGGGGTGTTGGGGGGGCAGGCGCTGTATTGGGGGAGGGGTGAGATCCAGGTGCTCTGGGGGGGTGTTATATTGGAGGAGGGGGTGAGATCCAGGTGCTCTGGGGGGTGCTATATTGGGGGAGGGGTGAGATACAGGTGCTCTGGGGGGTGCTATATTGGGGGAGGGGTGAGATACAGGTGCTCTGGGGGGTGCTATATTGGGGGAGGGGTGAGATACAGGTGCTCTGGGGGGTGCTATATTGGGGGAGGGGTGAGATACAGGTGCTCTGGGGGGTGCTATATTGGGGGAGGGGTGAGATACAGGTGCTCTGGGGGGTGCTATATTGGGGGAGGGGTGAGATACAGGTGCTCTGGGGGGTGCTATATTGGGGGAGGGGTGAGATACAGGTGCTCTGGGGGGTGCTATATTGGGGGAGGGGTGAGATACAGGTGCTCTGGGGGGTGCTATATTGGGGGAGGGGTGAGATACAGGTGCTCTGGGGGGGTGCTATATTGGGGGAGGGGGTGAGATCCAGGTGCTCTGGGGGGTGCTATATTGGGGGTGAGATCCAGGTGCTCTGGGGGTGCTATATTGGGGGAGGGGGTGAGATCCAGGTACTCTGGGGGGTGCTATATTGGGGGAGGGGGTGAGATCCAGGTGCTCTGGGGGGGTGCTATAGTGGGGGTGAGATCCAGGTGCTCTGGGGGGTGCTATAGTGGGGGTGAGATCCAGGTGCTCTGGGGGGGTGTTATATTGGAGGAGGGGGTGAGACCAGGTGCTCTGGGGGGGTGTTATATTGGAGGAGGGGGTGAGACCAGGTACTCTGGGGGGTGCTATATTGGGGGTGAGATCCAGGTGCTCTGGGGGGGTGTTATATTGGAGGAGGGGGTGAGACCAGGTACTCTGGGGGGTGCTATATTGGGGGAGGGGGTGAGATCCAGGTGCTCTGGGGGGTGTGTGCTATATTGGGGGAGGGGGTGAGATCCAGGTGCTCTGGGGGGTGTGTGCTATATTGGGGGAGGGGGTGAGATCCAGGTGCTCTGGGGGGGTTGCTATATTAGGGGAGGGGGTGAGATCCAGGTGCTCTGGGGGGTGCTATATTGGGGGAGGGGGTGAGATCCAGGTGCTCTGGGGGTGCTATATTGGGGGAGGGGGTGAGATCCAGGTGCTCTGGGGGGTGCTATATTGGGGGAGGGGGGAGATACAGGTGCTCTGGGGGGGTGCTATATTGGGGGAGGGGGTGAGATCCAGGTGCTCTGGGGGGTGCTATATTGGGGGAGGGGGGAGATCCAGGTGCTCTGGGGGGGGTGCTGTGTTGGGGGCAGGGATGAGGTCCAGGCTCTTGAGGTGCAGTATTCACCCCCTCAGCCGGAGGGGTCCTTTCCTTCCCAGCTCCATGCTGCCCCGTGTCTGCACGGCGGACAGCAGGTCCCATGAGCCCCCTGCACGCCCCACTCCCCACCCTTAGGTCAGGCCGGGCTGCAGGGCACTGGCTCAACAACAGCCGTTTATTTGCAGACACAGAGGTCACTGCTAAGTCCTGCCCGCTGGGGATCCAGGGCTCGCACAGGAGGAGCCAACGGGATGACACCTCCCTGCCCCCCCTTGGCCGGGGGAGGGGCTGTAACCCCCCTGCAGCTCTGGTGTCCGTGGCCAGTCTCAGCTCCGTGTTGTCAGGAAGATGGAGGTCACCGTGCTGCCCAGAGCCACAGCCACAGCACCAAAAAGCAGCTTCCAGGGGGTGACCTGGAAAAGACAGGAGGCAACTCAGCTAGTGTCCTTCAATGGCTGTGGGCCATTGGGTCCATCTGCAAGAGGAGAAGAGAGAGACGGAGAGAATGAGCTTCACAGCCACCTGCACTGCAGAATCCCCGCAAGGCAGCCGGGGCCGCGCCGCGGGCAGGCTGGCCAGGGGCACCATGTCAGAGGGGGCACCCAGCCTGGGGCCTTCGGAGGAGAGCGCAGCCCCTGTACTGAGGAGATGGAGGTTCTCTTTCCATCACGACGGGCCTGTGGCCTCGCTTGGGAGTCAGGGCAGTGATGCTGACCTGCCTCGTGGGAAGAGGATGTAGCGAAGGGTGTTTTGTGTGTCAAGAGCTTTTCAAAGATAGGCCAAGGGATGCTCGGATCCATCTCCCCCACCCCCCACTGCCAGCCAGGCTACTTGTTCCTGCCTTAGTGTCTTGGTTTCGTTGCTGGGCTAGGGACAGTTCTTCTCATGCCCAAATGGAGCCTCTGTGGCCTTCCAGCCCATCCCTGCACAATGCCAGGGGGCAGGGAGGGTCTGGGCCTGGGCCTAGCTAGGCAGGGACCTTGTGAATAGATGTGATACCAGGGTTGGGCCTGTGCCCCTTAAGGGACGGGCTAAGGAGCAGCCCTGCGCCCAGAACGTTCTGCCCAGCTGGGCATGTTCTTGGTGGAGGCTGAGCTGAAAGGGGACAGTTGTGTGTTCAGGCTCCTGCTGAAAAGCTGCTGGGCCCAGGCCCTGCTGCCAAGAGGATGGATGGCATTGAGGAGCCAGGCTGGAGAGCAAGACCCTCCTGAGAGGACTCCAGGGAGAACGTAAGAGGCACCAGCAGAGGAAGCCAAGCCAGGCTAGGAAGTGGTCCAGTGAGGAGGTGTGATGGGCCCTGGGTTGGAACCGGGCGGAGCAGGGAGGTCCTGGGTTCCCCAACTCAGGCCCTGGCCTCTTGCCACTGGATCAGACACCACCTCCCTCCCAGTCCCCCATGATGAGGTCGTGGGTTCTGAACCATCAGCGCCAGACCCAGGGAGAACATGGAGAATTAGGAGTCTCACGGCGCCTCTCCGCAGTGCTAGCATCCAGCTTTCTGCTCACATACACTAAAACCAGCAGGTGCCCCCCCTGTAGACTCCGCTCTCCTGTTCATGGGCAACAGGGGAAGAGCCCCCAGCTGGGAATGAATCTCTTTGGTAAAACTCCAGGCCTTGGGCCGTAGTGATGGGAGTCCCACCTAGGTAGGTTGGGCAGGTCCAGGTGATCAGGCTTTGGGTGCAGACACAGGCTGACTGCGACTGGAGTCAGTAATGGAGAGGCGGAGTTCTTGTGCCAGAGCAACCCCAGTGTCTGGGTTGGGCCAAGCCTACGTACCCATGGGCTCTGGTTCGCCGCTGGCTGCACCAGGTCGTCCACGCCTGAGGGGGCATGGCGTGCCAGCTGCCCTTGCTGACGCTTCACTAGCTTTGAGAGCTCAGCGTGAATTGCCTAGAAGAGATGAGGGAGGACAGCAGGTGACTAACCCTGGAGGGCTCCGCCTGCTTCCTTCCGGAGCAGGGAGAGAGGACTCTCTCTACCTTAGTGGTGGGCTCTAGCTGGAGGGCTCTCTTTAGGATATTCATGGCTTCCTGGTCCTCTCCTCGTTCTGACAGCAGCTGAGAGGCAGAGGAGACAGTAAAGAAAAGAAGGAAGTCAGATCAAAAGGCTTAGAGCTATGGGGGATGGGACAGGGTGATACGGGGAAGGGCTCAGAGAGACGGGAAGGGTAGGGACATAGAGAGAGCTCCAGATACGCCCAGAGGGTACGCCCAGAGGGTACACCCATTTGGCTACTAACTCCTAGTACTTTCCTCTCGGCTCCTTTTCCTTCTCTCCTGCTGCCGATTCTCCCCGTCCCCTTCTCTCTAGCTCTGGCCTTGCTTTCTCCTGTGTCCCTTTGGTGTACGGGGTTTGTGACCCCTCAGGCGGCCGTGAGCTGTCAGCCTCCACCACCCAGGCCTGCTTCGCCCCCTGCATTGATAACTGTGTTTGTAATTGATAGGGTGGGTCGCTCAGAGGCTTGCTCTGAGAAAGGTCACAGGGCAGAAGTTTGAGAACCACTGGAGTAAGGGTCTCGGCTCAAGAGACGCTGGAGAACGAGGGCCTGACTGGTGAGATCTCTTCCTGGAGCCTGCAGATCCAGTGCTTCTGGTCTCCCCCTCCCCCCCCAGCCTGTCCCTGGTCTCTGGGGGTGGGGGCTGGGTTGTACCTTGCCTTTCCGGTAGAGCGCCTTGACGTTGTGGGGCTCGATGTGCAGGGCGGCATTGCACGACGCCAGCACCTCCTCAAGCCGCTGCAGCCTCAGCTGGGCAGCCCCACAGTTATTCAGACATTTCACTTGATGCTCTTGCAGCTCCTCCTCCTCCTCGGGGCTCGGGGGGACTGGGAACGAGCCCAACAACAAGGTGGTCAAAGCCAGCTGGGGCAAGTGGGCTCGGCAGCTGACTTGGAGCTGCTAGGGAAAGGAGAACGTGCAACCCCAGTCCTGTTATCCCAGAAGTCCCCAGTTTCCCCTCCACTCAACTCGTGCCCCGAGCCCAGGTGGCCTCTTGTACCTGTAGCGGGTGAGTCCAGGATGCGCAGGGCCAGCTGGTAGGATCGCAGGGCCTGCTGGAACTCCTCCCGCTCAAAATGGAAGTTCCCTCGCTCTCTCTTCTGCCTGCTGAGGCTGATTCGCGTGGAGGGTGGCAGGAGCCCCGGATCGGGGCTGTCCCGGGTCTGTAGCAGGGTCACCTCGTATAGTAATGAGGCATCCGCCGGGATATCAGGGTCCCTGGGGAGAGGAAGTGAGATTTTGGCTTTTCCCCAGTACTCCCTTCCCTGGGAGCCGGGGTGCAGAGCCCCTTGGCTTCTGGAACCCCAAGATCACAAACTGGGGGTAGCTGGGTCTGCTCCAGGCACCAGCCCCAGGATTACTCTCCATTCCTTTGGCCAGAGGCACAGAGGGCTGGGCAGCACCTCGCTGCTCTAAGCTCAGAGCAGGGAGAGGATCAACCCCAGCTGGAGCGAGGTGGATGACTCACCAGCACAGCACCTCCTGCTGGTCACGCCGGGAATTAATTCTCCAGCCCTCAGAGCACCTCCTAGTGTCCTGTGTCCCTCCTGGATCTCGGTGCCCCTTTGCCTTGGTGGGCTGCCCTCTGGCAGTGCCCCCATCTTCTGGGTCTCCCCTCCCAGGGAACCCCCAACCCCCTAAACCCATCTTGCCGCTAGCCCCCACTCACTGGGGCAGACTGCAGTCTGTCGTGGCCACTCATCATAGACAAGGGCCGGCTGCCTTTACCCATCCTCAGGCTTTAACAAGGCCTCAGCTTGAGGCTTTACCAGGCTGGAGCTGCCCAGCTCCCTTTGCCCTTCCCCAGCCCAGCTCTGCTTCAGCTCTGCTCAGTCCCAGGCAGCCAGGCCCTTCTCTCTCCGGGGCTAGATAGAGACTGACTTGGCTCCCGGCTACCAGTCCTTTGATCAGGGCCAGCTGTGGCCCGATTGGGGTATGGTCCAGCTGGGGCTGCTTCCCCACTCAGCCCACTCTCCTGGCTCCCCAGAACAGCCCTGTCCTAGGGCTGTTTTAACCCCATCAGGGCTGGAGCGGGCTGACCACCCCTGCCTACCTGCCCAGGTGACCGTAAGCATACAGGAAGCTGGTGAGGAAGAAGGACACCTCTCCTAGCTGCATGGTCTGGACCCCGAGCTCCAGAGCCTGTAGAGAGGGGGACAGAGTAGAGTGGTTTATTCCTGCCCCAAGACATGCACCCCTGGTGCTGCCTTGAGGCCCCCCTTGGCCCAGCAAGTTTGATGTGGCACGCTGCAGGGAAGTTAGAGTGACCAGATGTCCTGATTTTGTAGGGACAGTCCCAATTTTGGGGCCCTTTTTTATCTAGGCTCCTATTATCCCCCACCCCTGTCACGAGTTTTCACGTTTGCTGTCTGGTCACCTTAGAGCTCAGCGATCCCTATGCAGGGACTGGACGGGCTCAGAAAGGAATTTTAGACACAACAAATCCTGCCCTTGGCAGGGGGTTAGACTGGAGGATTCTTGCAGATGGTCCCTTGTTACTCTGTGGGTCTGTGATTCTCATTGGCTGGACTGGCCCCCTGGGCAGCTTTCCAGCCAGTCAGCCCTTCCCTCCCACGGGCTAGACCCAGGAGTTGAGAAATTAGTTGCCTCCCTGTTTATGCCCCAGCTCCGTAAGGGGTCTCGTTACAGCCTTGCAAAGCCAGCAGGGGGAGCACACCTGTGTTGTGTAGGTTTTACACAGTTTGTTTCTTCGCAACAGCAAGGTGGGGTCAGAAGAACATGGCCACTGATGCCCATGCTGGGGTCGGGCACTTCAAAACTGGCAAATGCCAACCTCCCAGGGCACCAAACCATCCAGCCTTGATGGGGCCTCTGCCCGTAGGCTGCAGGAGACCAGACCTGTATGACGTCCCCCTGCTCCAGGATGAAGGTCAGCGACGGGTCCTTCTCCACCAGGCTGCCATCCTCCAGGACTCCCAGCAGCTTCACAGTCACCTCCTGGCCCGGCTTGGGCCGGCTGGCCTCTCCTTGGCCTTCCCTCACCAGCAGCTTCCTCAGGAGTCTGTCCTCTGGGGGAAGCAAACGGCGGGGGGGGGGGGGAGGGGGCTGTCAGCTGCCCCTGCCGCAGGACCTGGGGGACTCACTGGGCAGAGAGGGGCTCATTCTCCCTCTCCAGCCAGGAGCACTCCTCGTTCCCCCTCCCCTCGGGGGGCTCCTCCATGTTAGACCCCTTGTTTTAGTGCCTCCGCAGCACTGAGCAGCAAGGGGGCACCTCAAGGAGGTGGCTGCGCTTCCCTAAAGCAGCTGTATTAGGGTAGCCCCGAGATCGGTGCCCTGCAGGGCTGGGCACTGCACAGGCCCCAGGGGAGATGGGCCCCACCCACAGTCCACAGTCTGTCTATGCCAGGCAGAGCCGGGCTGTGAGGAGAGACATGCCAGGAGACAAGGGGACGTGACTGCCCAAGGTCACCCGGCGGCTCAGTGCTTTAGCCAGGACTAGAACCCAACTCTCCTGAGTCCCAGCCCCATGCCCTGCCCGCCAGCCCGCACTGTTACTTACATCGGTCTCTTGGCAGCCATTTTGTGGCCTGGAAACTGGCCCAGTGCCATTGACGCTCGTCTGCTGGCATTCAGGGCCATGCCCCCTCTGCCCAGCATGCTTCTCAGCCGCCCGGAAGGGGCTGAAAACGCCCCAGGCTCCACACTTGGTATCTGTGCACCCAGCAGAAGGCTCATCCATGCCACGCTGCCCCAGACTGGCCAGCCAAATGGCACTGTGCCAGGCACGGCTGGCTGGCCAGAGACCCACCTCCAGCGGTGCCTTGCCCCCATGCTGCACTGCAATCCAGTGACAATGCCAGTGCTCCTGGAGCCCGTCAGCTCTGCCTTGTTCTCAGGAGTAACTCGGGGCTCGTTCAGCAGAGGATGGGGGGGATGGGAGGGTCCCCAGAAGTGGCTCAGGGGTCTTGTTTTCCAGTCACTCCCCCCCCCCCCAGTCTTGCTGGCTCACCTGTGATATCTGCCCAGCCAGCGTCAGCGAACAGCTCCCCGAAGCCGCCTTGCCTGGGCCCCAGCATGCGCTGCAGCCCCTGGTAGAATTGCTGCTCCTCTTCCTGGGGCAGGGGCCCCTCAATGGTGGTGTGAGGCAGGAGGAACGTGACCCTCCTCCCCCGACAAGGGCCCCCCTCTGGCTCCGGGGCCGCTGGGGGCTCAGCTGAGGCTGGCCGACTGGCACACTGGCTCCCTGCTTCCTCCCTCCCCACCTGCCACATCGCCAGAGCCTGCTGGGCGTTGGCCCTGGGAGAGGGATCCTCGGGCTGGGGTCCGATCCTCCCCGCCGCCCCCCTCGGCGAGTTCCAGGCGCTCTGGGTGCAGGCGAGCAGCGGAGCTGGGGGCTGGGGCAGCCACTGCCCAGCCCGGGCGCTAATGCCATTACTGACTTTACCAGGCTGATTAGCAGAATCCCCTCCTGCAGCCTAGGGCCTGGCTGCGCTAAGCCCCAGATCTGCCTAGCCAGGGCGCCGGGGAGTGGCCCTTCGCTGAGCCGGGCTGGGCTGCAGGGTGCCCAGCAGCTGGCCAGGCAGGGGGCTTGGCTAGGAGCGAGCTGGGGGCTGGGGCCCGATCCTGGCACCGGCCCCCAGGGCGCGGCCTTTAATGAACAGGGGCCCGACAGAAGGCGGGGGGGGGGGGGTCAGCCCCCAGGCGGAGCCCAAGGGCTGCGGGCGGATTACAGGGGGGCAGCTGCTAATGCGATTAGGGGATTTATACAGGCTGCTGCAAAAATAGACGGCCCCGCCCCTCTACGAGTGGCCCCGCCCAGTCCACACAGCCCCGCCCCACAAGGTCCCACCCACCCATTCAGGCCCCGCCCCTCCACGCATAGCCACGCCCAGCCGGTCTCAGCCCCGCCCCACTCCTTCAGGCCCTGCCCCTCTCCCTTAGGTCCCGCCGCTCTGCCAGCCGAGCTCCGGGGGCTCCACTCCCAGCCATGCCGTGGCCGCGGGCGGAGCTGTCCGGGCGGCTCCGGTACCGGGGCGGCTCCCGCGGGCCCTGCCTCAGCCTCCTGCACCTGAAACTCACCGACCCGGCGCTGCGGGCGCTGCGGGACTGTCAGCGGCTGCAGGTGAGACTGGGACGGCCCGGGTCAGCGATTCCCTCCCCTCCCCTCCCCTCCCGTGCCGAACCCGGGTCAGCGATCCCCTCCCCCTCCCGTGCCGAACCCGGGTCAGCGATCCCCTCCCCCTCCCGTGCCGGACCCGGGTCAGCGATCCCCTCCCCCTCCCGTGCCGGACCCGGGTCAGCGATCCCCTCCCCCTCCCGTGCCGGACCCGGGTCAGCGATCCCCTCCCCCTCCCGTGCCGGACCCGGGTCAGCGATCCCCTCCCCCTCCCGTGCCGGACCCGGGTCAGCGATCCCCTCCCCCTCCCGTGCCGGACCCGGGTCAGCGATCCCCTCCCCCTCCCGTGCCGGACCCGGGTCAGCGATCCCCTCCCCCTCCCGTGCCGGACCCGGGTCAGCGATCCCCTCCCCCTCCCGTGCCGGACCCGGGTCAGCGATCCCCTCCCCCTCCCGTGCCGGACCCGGGTCAGCGATCCCCTCCCCCTCCCGTGCCGGACCCGGGTCAGCGATCCCCTCCCCCTCCCGTGCCGGACCCGGGTCAGCGATCCCCTCCCCCTCCCGTGCCGGACCCGGGTCAGCGATCCCCTCCCCCTCCCGTGCCGGACCCGGGTCAGCGATCCCCTCCCCCTCCCGTGCCGGACCCGGGTCAGCGATCCCCTCCCCCTCCCGTGCCGGACCCGGGTCAGCGATCCCCTCCCCCTCCCGTGCCGGACCCGGGTCAGCGATCCCCTCCCCCTCCCGTGCCGGACCCGGGTCAGCGATCCCCTCCCCCTCCCGTGCCGGACCCGGGTCAGCGATCCCCTCCCCCTCCCGTGCCGGACCCGGGTCAGCGATCCCCTCCCCCTCCCGTGCCGGACCCGGGTCAGCGATCCCCTCCCCCTCCCGTGCCGAGCCCGGGTCAGCGATCCCCTCCCCCTCCCGTGCCGAGCCCGGGTCAGCGATCCCCTCCCCTCCCGTGCCGAGCCCGGGTCAGCGATCCCCTCACCCCCCCCCCCCGTGCCGAACCCGGGTCAGCGCCCCCTCTTCCCCCACCCCCCCCGTGCCGAACCCGGGTCAGCCCCCCCTCACCCCCCCTGCCAAGCCCGGGTCAGCGCCCCCCCCCCCCTCGTGTGGGGCCTGGGTCAGCACCACCCAGACTGGGCTGACTGCAGCCTGGAGGTGAGGTGTCTGTTTTGCAGGGAGGGTTGGTAACCACCAGACCAATGTCCGAAGGGGCCTGGCCGGTTCTGCCGGATCTGGCCCCGAAGTGCTGCTGTAGTTCAGACAGGGCAGCCCCAGGCCGGAACTACCTGGGGGAAGGCGCCGGGCTCGGGGTGGGGGTGCCTGAGTCACAGGGGTCTGGACAGGGGCAGCCGCTAACTGTCCCTCTTGTGTTTGCAGGGCTCAGCCCAACCTGTCATCGCCTTCCAAGGGAGCCAGGGGGTGAGTGGGACGGGGCTCCCTGGGGGGTGCGAGACTCACCTTGGGGGGTGGAGGATGGGGCCACTGGGCTCCCCAAAACACACGGAGTCTGTGAGACAGACGCCAGCCCAGCCCTGTCTCAGTTTGGGGTCTGCCAACCCCAGGCATTCCTGGGCCTGTCCCGACCCGGGCCCCTCGGAGACGGGGGAGCAGCTAGGCCGGGGGGGAGCAGGGCCCTTTTGCTCTGTAGCCAGGGAGGGGCCCACGACACTGCCCTGGGGGGTCATGGCCTGTTCAGGCCTGACTGGCTCTCGGCAGCCCCAGGAGATGGGATTGGGCAGCTCCGGGCCCTGCAGGCTGCCTGGCCTGTGCGGGGCTGGCTGAGTCTCTTCTCTGCTGTATTCTGGGGGCGCGGGGGTCAGGGATTCGCCTCCCTCCCCTTTGGCTCCAGGCTGCTGCAGCACCTCAGCTGTGCCAAGCTCGCTAACTAGCTCTGCAGGGGATTCTGAGCGGAGAGAAGGGTCCCTCTGGCCTCTGCCTGCAAACACCTTCCCAGTGGGGGGCGGGGGGGCTGCGAGCTCAGCAGAGGCAGCTGGAATGAGAACAAGTAAAGCCCTGGCTCCCCCCGTGACCCCCCCCGGCCTGAGCTGGGCAGAGCCCCCCCCAAGAGTGTGTCTGGGGTGCCTCCCCATGTCCCCCCCCCCAACCTGAGCTGGGGAGAGCCCCCCCCCGAGAGTGTGTCTGGGGTGCCTCGCCATGTACCCCCCCCCAATCTGAGCTGGGCAGAGCCCCCCCCAAGAGTGTGTCTGGGGTGCCTCCCCATGTACCCCCCCAACCTGAGCTGGGGAGAGCCCCCCCCGAGAGTGTGTCTGGGGTGCCTCCCCATGTCCCCCCCCCCAACCTGAGCTGGGGAGAGCCCCCCCCCGAGAGTGTGTCTGGGGTGCCTCCCCATGTAACCCCCCAACCTGAGCTGGGGAGAGCCCCCCCCCTGAGAGTGTGTCTGGG
This sequence comes from Sternotherus odoratus, assembly GCA_032164245.1. Classification (NCBI taxonomy): domain Eukaryota; kingdom Metazoa; phylum Chordata; order Testudines; family Kinosternidae; genus Sternotherus; species Sternotherus odoratus. Next base: position 663,733 of record JAVMKO010000010.1, on the reverse strand, counting down.
GTGCCTCCCCATGTACCCCCCCAACCTGAGCTGGGGAGAGCCCCCCCCCAAGAGTGTGTCTGGGGTGCCTCCCCATGTAACCCCCCCAACCTGAGCTGGGGAGAGCCCCCCCCCTGAGAGTGTGTCTGGGGTGCCTCCCCATGTACCCCCCCAACCTGAGCTGGGGAGAGCCCCCCCCCCGAGAGTGTGTCTGGGGTGCCTCCCCATGTAACCCCCCCAACCTGAGCTGGGGAGAGCCCCCCCCCGAGAGTGTGTCTGGGGTGCCTCCCCATGTAACCCCCCCAACCTGAGCTGGGGAGAGCCCCCCCCTGAGAGTGTGTCTGGGGTGCCTCCCCATGTCCCCCCCCCCAACCTGAGCTGGGGAGAGCCCCCCCCCGAGAGTGTGTCTGGGGTGCCTCGCCATGTACCCCCCCAATCTGAGCTGGGGAGAGCCCCCCCCCGAGAGTGTGTCTGGGGTGCCTCGCCATGTAAACCCCCCCAACCTGAGCTGGGGAGAGCCCCCCCCCGAGAGTGTGTCTGGGGTGCCTCGCCATGTACCCCCCCAATCTGAGCTGGGGAGAGCCCCCCCAAGAGTGTATCTGGGGTGCCTCCCCATGTAACCCCCCCCAACCTGAGCTGGGGAGAGCCCCCCCCCGAGAGTGTGTCTGGGGTGCCTCCCCATGTAATCCCCCCTCCCCTGCCTGAGCTGGGGCACAGAGCCCCTGGCTTGGCCAACTGTCCCCTGCCCAGAACAGGGAGATCACCAGCCCTTCCTTCTGCTGATCCCCCTTCTGTCCCTCCACTCGGAAACCCAGCCCCAGCCCCCCGGCTCTGTACCCCACTGCCAGGAGTAAAGTCACTCCAAGTCTCCCATTGGCCCTCGCAGGTCTGGAAGGGCCCAGTGTTGTAAGGGTTAACCTCTGCCGGTGAGCTGCCCCAGGAGAGGTGCTGCTAAAAGCAGGCTGTGGCCCCGTGGGGGGCTCCTGAACCAGACAATTAGATGGCAATGCTGCTGGGGCCCTTCCTCTGTAAACATGGGGTCTGGGGAGCCCCCAGTCCCCTCCCTGGGAGAGCCTGGAGCAGGTGAGCTGAGCCTGCAGAGAGCCGCCACGCCCCAGGCAGGGATGGGGCTGGACGCAGCGGGGCAGGGACAGTGCAGCTCCCCTCTTCTCACACCCCACTCCGCCCCCTCTCTCTGGGCAGTACATCAAGATCCCCTGTGCCCTGGGCAGCCCTGGGCACGGCGCCCGCCTCTTCACCTTCTACCTGTCCCGCTACAGCAAGGACAAGCCGCAGGCCAGCTTCGACTGCATCCGGCACCACGTCTCCAGGTGAGAGCGGGGCTGCTCTGGGCCCCCAGGCCCTGTTCCCGGAACTGGAGGCTTGGTTCCTGCCCTGAAGCCCTAGGCAGGTAACCGGATTCCTGGTCTCTGCCCAGCTTGTGGCTGGGGGCAGGGCCAAGGGCTTGCGGGAACCTGACCTGCCCGAGTCTGAGGCAGCTCAGAGGGTGCGTGTGAGGCTGGAGATGGGGCGCACATGGGAGGGAGGGGGCTGGTTCTGCTCTGGTGGGGGGGAGGCGGGGGGGCTGGCTCTTTGCAGATGCGCCTGCCTGGCCATGCTGCCCAGGGACAGTTCTGTAGGGTGCTGCAGCCCCTGCCCTCCCCAGAGCACTGGGGCACCGGGTGCCAGGAGCTCCCTGCCTGTGTAGGGGAGGGGGGTAGTTGTGACCAGGAGGGGGCTGCTGTCCCCGCAGGCGTTGGAGCCGCTCCTGAGCCGAGGGCAGTGCGGGGTGAAGGGGTGACTGACCCCGGGGTGGCTCAGCGCGAGGGAGCAGGCTGCGTGCCTCCGTGAGAGCTGCCGCAGTCTGAGCAGCCCGATCCCAGGCTCTTCCCACTGAGCGGGGTGCGCTGCCCTGCTCTCTTCGGCCAGGGGCAGGGCTCTTGGTTCAGCCAGCCCAGCGCCCCTGAGGAGGGGAGGGAGGGAGGCAGCAGGGCTCTGCGGGAGGGGCTCCCCCACATCCCTGCTGCCTCCCCAGAGGAGGGGCCCCCATTCCAAACTGCGCAGGAGTCACCCACCCACCGAGCTGGTGCCATGACCCCAGCTGTGGAACAGTCTCTGGGGGGCCGTTCAGTGAGCCAGACCCCCTGGGGGTCTCCCTCTTCCTCCAGGGCGAGCCCCACAGCATCGCCGCCTCCTTAGGCTGAATCCCTGGCCCTTCAGCCACTGTGCTTCCCACCCTGAGCTCCGGGCAGCGAGTCCCCCGAGGCAGACGCTGAGCGAGACTTGTACTATCTCAGGGAGCAATGCAGCCCCTCCAGCATCTGCGGGGAACTCGCAGGGTGCTGAGAAATAGGCAGGGTTATTATCAATTGGACACAGCACAGGAAGGCCTTGGGTAGCTCAGAAAACAGAGTTACAGCCCAGTCCGCCCTGGTCAGCACGTAGCCGAAAGCCTGGTCCCTCTGACCCCGTGTCGCAGGTCAGGTGAGCCCTGACTGCCTCCCACGGCCCACGCATCACGTCCACCACCACCACAGCCTTCCACCCCCAGTCGACTGTTCCCCAGTGCGGCAAACTCCACATGGCTTCCAGAGCGGTGAAGCCATCCATGGTCCGGAGTTGTTAGGTATTGAAGTCCTGGTGACTGGATTTGCTGTTGTCTTCATGGACTCTATAGATGAGGGGCCGGCCCAGTGCCATTCACACCCGGGCCAAAGCCTGCCTGCGGGTAGACAACCTTTTCCCACCACCTCGTTAGCAATGCAGCATATAGGGGAAACTGAGGCATGCAAACTGGTCATACAACATGCGACAGGAAATCTCCACTTCACCACAGCAGGAGTCTGCCCTGGGGGGACAGGGACTGGGGATGAGACAAGACAAGGGCATTTCCCTGGCTCTGACCCCTGCCCGCCCGGTCTGGGGGGTGTCTTGGCTCCCTCTCCTTGGCGGGAGGGGCAAGCAGAGAGCAGGGGCCGGGCCAGTGACCTGGGTTTCTGTACTCAGGCTGGGGCAGAACCAGCTGGACTGTGTGGGCAGCATCCAGGAGAAAATCACCGTCTGTGCCACTGACGACTCGTACCAGCTGACGCGGGAGCGCGTGTCCCGGGCGGAGAGGGAGGCGTGGAGCAGAGCGGCCATTGAGATCAAGCCAGCAGCCCCCGGCCATGGTAAGCAGGGTCCTGCCACGGCCAGGGCATGGCGCAGGAGTGGGGCTGACCTTGGGGCAGCATGGGGAGAGCAGAGCAGCCCCTCCCACTGTGCGTGTGGGCCCAGGGTGAGTGGCTCTGTGCCGCGCAGGGGAGAGAGCAGAGCTGGGCTCCTGTGGCCCAGTGGCTCTGTCCCCCGCCCCGCGTGGCTGTTCTGGGCCCCGGAATCAGCCCGCATCCTGCTGCCTGCGCTGGGCCTGCTGGGCAGGGGTGCCAAGGCTGGATTCAGGAGGTAGCTGGGGACTGAGCTGGGGCTGCAGCAGCTACTGGAGGAGCCCAGCCTACCTGGGTGCCGTCTCCCCTTCACAGGCCCTGCTCAGCCCCCTGAGCGGCACCTTGGCTGCAGCAAGTGTGCCAGGCCTCAGCCCAAACTCACAGTGAAGTGGAGGGACCCCAGGGGCCAGCTGTGGGCAGGCCGAGAGGCGTCTGGCGCTGGCTGTGAGCCGGGATGAGGCCTTCGGGGCGTGTCCGGCGGGGTACGTTCTTTATTAGCAGCCATCTGTGCGTCGATTCCTCTGCAGGTAAATGTGTCGCCGTCCCAAAGACGCCAGGCGAGAGCGCCCCGCCGGGGAAGTGCCCCGCTGGGAGCAGGACACGCGGCCCCGCAGAGACCGATCGCAGCGGTCTTGTGAAATGCCTAGTGCAGCTTCTGGCCCTGCGGCCCCACTGCAAACACGAGCTCCTGGAGCGGCTGGCCAGGGCGCAGAGCAGCCTGAAGGACGGGGCTCAGCTGCTGCCCCTGCTGCAGGAGGTGAGTGTGGGAAGAGGGGGCCGAGCGGCGGCTCCTGCCCCCGAGCGCTCACGGACTCTGCCGCTCTCTCCATGCAGGTGGGGGAGCAGAATGCCCGGGAGAGCAGCTACAGTCTCAAGGAGGCGCTCTTTGGGCAGGTGCAGGAGGACTGGCTGGGCTACACGGAAGAGGAGCGGCAGCAAGTCCGGCAGCTCCTGCGCAGGTGCGGCCCTGGGGCCAGGGACAGAGCTGCCCTGGCGCCCCCGAGTCAATGCCCAAGTCCTGGCTGGCCGGGAGGGGGCTGGGGTTTCACAGCAGGGGTGGGCTGCAGGGCGCTCCTCACGCCACGGCCCTGACCGCAACCTGTCCGGCCCCAGGGCCTCGGCGCCGGCAGGGCATCTCCTCTCCTGTCCCTGGGTGACCCGCGGCCCTGGCCCCAACCTGTCCGGCCCCAGGGCCTCGGCGCCGGCAGGGCATCTCCTCTCCTGTCCCTGGGTGACCCGCGGCCCTGGCCCCAACCTGTCCGGCCCCAGGGCCTCGGCGCTGGCAGGGCATCTCCTCTCCTGTCCCTGGGTGACCCGCGGCCCTGGCCCATGGCAGCTGCCCCAGATCTCTTCTCTCTTCTGCCCCAGGAAACAGGCCCACGGAGCCGTGGCCAGGCCCTTCTTGATGCCTCTGGAGTGCCCCTCGTGCCGAGGTGCCAGCAGAAGGCCCTTGGGTGTGGTGAGTACTGGTGGTACGAAGTCAGGCAGAGGGGCGCCCCGGCGCAGGGACCAGAACCAGGCAAGGGCAGGAGACCGAGGGCTGAAAACCTGCGAAGGCTAAATGTCCAGAAATCTGGAGATCGCCAGCAGGACTTACTATCCTGATTTGCATATTGGAATATGCATAGCTTTATTTGCATACATTGCAGATGTCCTGATTCCCAGTACGGAGCTGATTTGCAGATCTGTTGGTGCCACTTCTTGAAGTCACTGAGCCTCCCCCAATTCCCCTGGGGCAAGATCAACTCCTCCCCCAAAATCCAGTGCCCCGGCCCCCTCCTCTATTAACCCCGGGCAGGCTGGACACCTCCCCCTTGGCCAGGGCCACTCCCCGCCCCCCCCAGGCAGGCTCCACCCTACGGTTTAACAGCCCTACCCAGGTCCCCACAGCCCGGCTGCCCCAGGGAAGGAGCTGGGGGGTCATGGGAATGACTGTGCCCAGGCCATGGGCTGGGCAGCTCCTTTCCTGGGCCTGAGGGGGCTGAGCCATGGGTACTGCCCAGTGTCACTAGCCATAGCACCAAGGCTCTGCCCTTGGGTGGGTCGGGGGAGTAGGTCTAGGCGGGAGCTGGAACCGTTTGTACAGGGGGTGCTGAGAGCCACTGAACCAAACTAACCCTGTGGGATGGAAGCCACTGCAAGCCGGGGCGTACAGCCTCCTTCCTGTGCCTGGCTGGCCTAGAGCATCACCTCTGCTCTCCAGCGGGGAGGGGGAGCCCCGTGGGCCACAAGGAAAGGGCTGGGTCCCCCCTGCTTGTCTGTTTCCCGCAGCCAGGGCTCCAGCCTGGGGGTGGCTCCAGGGCAGCCCCCACAGCTGGGCGGTTTGTCTTGCAGAAGCGGCTGGCACTGCTAGATGCCTCGGACCCACAAGGGCTGAAGAAATCCTGCGCCCCAGAGCACCCCCCCAGCAGCCTGCAGCATGGGAGAGCCCAGAGCCCGCAGCTGCCATGCCAGCTCCCCAGGCCGGGCGCGGGGCTGTCGAGCTCTGAGGAGGAGCCGAGCGAGGGGGAGGGAGGCGACGACTGGGAAGAGGGGGCTCTGCGCCTGGAGCAGCACCTCTCTGCCCTGCAAGGTGAGGGGCTGGGCTGCTCCCGGCCCCCCGGGGACGTCCTGCTGCCTGCCAGGCTCTGACCCAAGCGCCCCTAGCCAGAGCCCTCTGCCACATAGGGCTGCCTGGCCCCCAGGCAGCGAGACGAGGGGAGAGGGGGGCTGGAGAAGGACTTGGGGTGAGCCCAAAGCGAGGCTCACGTCGGGGCTTCAGGGAGGGGAAGTTGTGTCCCCAAATGACCAGCTAGTCAGAGGGTGGAGGTGTCGTCTCACCCCATGGCCAGCAGGGGCCCTGGGAGGGGAGGGGCTCAGCTGAAGGCTCCCCAGGAGGGAGGCTCCGGTGACTTCAGTGCCCCCTGGGAATGGGGCTCTGGGGTTCTGGGGTCGGTGATACGGGGAGGGGTGATGAGCCTGGTCCCCGCCCAGAGCCCTGCAAACCCGCTGGGTACTGCCTGTGGGGCTGGGACTCGCAGCTGCTCACGGCTTCCTGGGGCACCTGCTGGGTGGGGCCTGGGGGGAGTTTTACTTCCCTGGGACAGGTCACGGCCGTGGTGGGCAGAGCCGCACCTACCGCTCCCATGCCGCTCGGTAACTTCCCGGAGCAGCGCAGGGCAGCATGGCGTCGGGGCGCTGTCCCATCCCTCCGCGCACCGGCAGGGGCCCCGCAGGAGTCTGGAGCTCGCCATTCTGCGGGCAGGCGGTGGCTCCATAGCCCCAAGGAACTGCGGGACAGAGGCCTGGGGGTGGAGGGGAAATTACTTGGGAGAGTTTCTACCCAAATTCTTTTGCTTCCTCTCCAGACAGCAGCTCCCAGGCAAGTCCCCCGGCCTCCTTAGCTGCGCTCCCAGATTACTGCCGGTAAGCATGGCTGGGCGGCCATTCCTGCACCCTCGCCAGGCCCGGTGTTCCTCTCCTCCGGGGGCCAGGCTAGCTTCCCCGCAGCTACCAGCTCCCACAGCCTGCGTCAGGGCGGGGGCCGGGGCAGCGCTGGGGCCTGGAGCCGGGCTGAGCCGCAGATTCCCAGCCTGCAAAGTCCAGGTTGTAAATGGAATCTCAAAGCTGGACAAGAAGCAGACCAAGTTCCCCCCACCCCACCCCCCCAGGCGCTGGAGCAGGGACGGGCAAACTGCGGCCCACGGGTCACATCCGGCCCCCAGCTTGTCCTGCCCGGCCTTGGCCCCGCCTTCCCCCTCCCCTGGAGCCTCAGCGCACCTCGGAAAGTGCTGGGGGGGGGGGTAGCATGTCTGTCTCCACAGTGCTGAGCTGTGTGGGGCGCTGGGGGGTTGCAGAATGGGCAGGGAGTCCCAGGGGGCAGTCTGGGAGCAGGCAGGGTTGGCTGGGGCGGGGGAGTCCTGGGGTGTGTGTTGGGGGTGGATAGGGGTTGGGATAGGTTTGCCCACCCCTGCTCTGGAGCCCCCATGCAGTGCCCACCTTTTCTCCTCAGGCCCAGGGAACCTGGGCCGGTGTGGGGCAGAGAAGTGGGGTTGCTCCCCCGGAGCAGCTTTCTGGCCCCTGCACCTTGCGCAGAGCCCCTGCTGCGCCACCCCTGGCCTTGGGGGAGGGACTAGGCGGTTCTCTCCTGGTTGTGCTAGGAAATACAGAGCCATCCGCTCGGCTGAGCAGCGCGGCGCCTACGTGGAGGCCTTCAGTGCGGATTACGCGGAGTACCGGCGCCTCCACGCCAGGATCGGGACCGTGAGCCGGACCTTCGTCCAGCTGGGAGCCAAGATCAAAACGCTGCGGCCCGGGACGCAGGAGCACAAGGTGAGGGGGCTGGGGAGGGGGGGGGAGCGTGCCTGGGCTGAGTGCTGAGTCCACTCTCTTGGTTTGCAGGCAGTGGAAGACAGAATCTTACGGGAATACCGGCGGTTCAAGCAGGTGAGGCTGGTGGTGTGGGGCTGGCAGCCCCTGCCAGGGAGCCCCAGCCCCACACTGACCTGGGCTCTCTCTTGTAGACCTACCCCAGCTACAGGAAGGAGAAGACCCGCTGCGAGTATCTTCACCGAAAGCTGTCCCACATCAAGGGCCTCATCCGAGAGTTTGAGAAGACAGGGGCTGCCTAGGGGAGCCCCCTGCGCCGGCAGCCTTCCCCCCGCAGGGAGCGGGGCCCTGCCCATCCGGGCGGGGGAGGAAGGGCGGGAGTTAGCAAACTCACCTGTAGGAGTAGTTGCAGCCCCCCCAGCCCAGTGTCCAATGCAGCCCTTTGACTGCTCTGGGGTGTCGGGGGAAGGGGGTTTGCAGGACAGAGCGTGGATGGGGTGGGTGATGCTCTCAGTGAATCACCCCATGAGCTGCTGTCTAAGGGGCCCATGTTCCTGGTTTAGGGCCCCGGGTTAAACAGTTCATTGCACAACAGGGGGCTGTGGCCTTCAACCCCCTCCCAGCACCTGCCTGAGCTCTGGCCCAGAAGAGAAACTGAGGCCAGGGCCGAGCTGGGGGGTGTAGGTGATGCAACCTTTGCCTTAATTACCCACTGCATCCCCAGGGGCTGGGGGGGTAACAGCTGTTCATGGCTCACAGCATTAGCCCCACCCCAAGGATCACCAGCCCCTCCCTCAGTGCCTGTTCTTCAGGACAGCTCAGTCCCCCTCTGCAGCACCTCCTCCCTGACAAGGGGGTGGGGGGAGGGCTGGGGCCGTGTTCCAGAATCTGCCATGGGGCCCCTGGGAAACACTCAAACTGCCTGACCTCCCTTCCCCTCCCAGGGCCCACCCCCAGAGCAGGTGCTGTCCCAGCAGGGGGTTACCCCGACTGGCCCCAGGCTGGAGGAAAAGCCAGGGCACAGGAGTGAATGGGGGGGGGGGGGGAGGAGAGAAAGACCCTTGGAAAGGCTGTTGTGGGGGGAGCTGGAGCGAGCCCTGGAATAAAGGCTGGATCCCCACACCTGGTGTCTTGTAAAACATGTGAGGGGAGGGGAAGCCCTGCTGGAGTGGGGATGTGGAGACCGAACCCAGCTGTACTCAAGATTTACTAACCCTCCCCTTCAGCTCTCAACCTCCAGGACTAGGAAACCCCCCCTCTCCTCAAAGGGGGCCAGAGCCCCCTCTGCCCAGGCCAGGGGTACAGAGCAGGAGCTGGCCCTCTAAGATGGACTGCTCTGGCTCAGTTCATGGCAATTCAAACTCCTGTCCACAACCGTGGGGGGAGTAGGGCCGAGGGCCTGAGCTGCAGGATTCAGAGCCCTGGGGCCAGGGGAGATGGCTCCTCCCAAGCTGTATCTTAAGGAGGCCCTGGAGTCAGGAGCAAGAGGCAGCTGGACCTGCCCCGAGCCCCAGAGGGCCCTGCCCTGCTCTCTGGCTGGGGGATGCTTATGGCCCTGCAGGGTTGGTCACAGCTCTGGCTCCAGGCCAGGGAGAGGCACAGTGTGGGCCAGGCCCAGCACCAAGCCCTCCTCAAATGACTGGCCTAGCTTGGAGCTGCTCAAGGCCTGGAGGGGGCTGTGGGAACACCAGGAACAGCCCATGGCTAGGTCAGTTAGTGCAGAAAGCAGCCAGTTCACACGCAGCTCCATGGCAGAGCCGAGCCTGCAGCCGGGGCTCCAGCAGACCAGGCCTGGATCTCCTGCAGGCTTTTTGCCACTTCGCCACTGCTGCCCAGGCCATTCACTGCCAGAGCCTGTGTTCTCAGCAGCCCCCCCCCCCCAGCCTGCCCTTAAGGCCACAGCACCACAGGCCCCCTTCTAGGCCAAGCTCCCATGGAAGCAGAGCAGTGGCCAGTTCCCCACCAGCCTCTTGTACTGGCACATGGAGCACAGGATGGGTGAGGTCATGGGGCTTTGTTCCCTCAGTGTTCCCCTGCTCTCAGGAACAGTCAGGCCAAGCTCCCAGCATGACATGGGACATGGTCTCCCAGCCAGCACTGGATGCTGGGGCTACCTCTGCAGCCCCCCCGAGCAGCACTGGGCACATGGGTGGTTTTAAAGGGGTCCATTTTATTGTCTTACTTCTCCAAATGTACAAAAAAAATTAGAAAATAACACGTCTCCCCTGCCCCACCCCCCTTCCCTGCCCCCCAATCACCACCCAAGTCTGGGACAGCCCCATAAGAATGCAGCAGAGACGGCAGGAAATTAAACAACTAGGTACAGCAGTTGGGTCCCTTCAGCCCAAGTTGTGGTGGGCACAGTTTCTTCACTCCCCAGAGCTGGCCTCAGGGCACTGCCTGCACAATTCCTCCTCGGACACTGCGGAGGCAGATGGTTGGGTGCTTTACAGATCTTCCTGGGCCTTCTTCCTTTTCTTGGGCTTTTCCTCCTCCTGCAGCACAGGGGGGTTGGTCGCCTCCCGCTTCAAGTAGCTGATGAAGTCGCTCACCTCCCGGCCCCCCTGCAAACAGCACAAGAGCATGAGGCCAGGCCTGAGTACTGGGATCCTGGCTTTGGCACCCCGTGTCACTGCCCCTGCTGGCCCCGAAAGGGGTCCTGATGGGAGACCATTTCCCAGAGAGCCCTGTAAGGCTCTCGCCCAGGCTGCCCCACCAGGTCCTAGAAGTGCAGCTCCAGAGCAGACATCCCTCAGCGGGCCTGGGTGTGGCCACACAGCACTTCAGCAGCAGGGAGATTACCGGGATGTGCCCTGCCCACCCTGCCTGCAGAGCTCCCAGGGCAGGACACAGACACTCACCTCGTATTTCTTTGGATTCTGCTTGTTACCAGCTGGAGCAAAATAGATCGTGGGGAAGCTGGGGAGAGAAGAGACATGTCAGCTCCACAGCATTCAACCTTCTTCAGGTCCCAGCAGGTCCTCAGTCCCTGGCTAGGCACAGTAGCCAGGACTCTCCCCTGCTGCCCCCCCCCCCCCCAAGGAAGTACAAGCTGAAAATCTTACCCTCTGACTTCATATGGAGAAGGCACATCATTGGCTGTAGCATCCATCTTGGCTATGACAATGTTGGGGTCTTTGCTGAGCTGTTGGTAGGACAGCGCAGTAGTGAATAGATCATCACTAGTCCATTGTGGAGCCCGGGGGGAGACTCTGACCCCCATGATTTGCTAGGACCCGAAACATGTTCCAAGGCCATGGGGAGACAGGGAAGGTGCAGGGGCTCTTGGCTAGGTGTACCAGAAAAGCTGGGGGAGGATCTGGGACAGCAGCATTCATTTGTACAGCACCCAGCAGTGCAAAGGCCCCTAGGTGCCATGATAATATGAATCTAGTGAGTCCAAGCTTTGTCCTGGTGAGAAGCCGGGCAGCCCCAGTTTAGGCTGGTATGGGCAGTAAGGAGGGCACAGGCTTGCTGTCTGATATACAGGCTAGCACTAGAGATACATAGGCAGGGCCTCTCCAGACAGCATCTCAGTGGGGCTGGGAACCAGGTTTCACAACTCTGGGAGGAGGCGCTGTCCAAGATGCACCCTCACTCGTTGCCTGTAGGGGAGAAGGCCAAGGCTTCCTGGGTGAGTTGCTGCCTCTAACAATTTGTAACAAGTTCACAAACCCTTGCCATGTAACTATTAGAAGCATCTGTTTAGAGAGACATCATACAGGAAGAGAGTCATCTAACCATGTGTTCCCATATTACACAGTGGGATCATTGCACCATCCTGTCCCTTCTAGTGTCTGGATTCAATTGCTTGCTGCCTGGGCCTCTCCCCACATGCCTTAGTTCTCTGGGACGGAGAAGAGCGGAGGACCACAGGAGCCAGGGGACCAGAGCAAGTATAGCCAACCCGTCCCTCAGGCAGTCATCTGGCAGCCACTGGCAGCCACTTACTGACCAGGGAATACTGGTGTGCCCTGGACAGAGCCAGAGGAGATGTTCCCAGTGCCACCCAACCACAAATAGAACCAGAGGGCAGAAGCTGACCAGTAGCTGACCAGTGCCAGTTTAGAGAGCAGTCAGAGGTGGTCCCGTGGGCACATTCATGCCACCTTATGGCTTGGCCAGCTGAGCACAAGCCTGGGACAGCTCAGTTTTGGGGGATGACAGGCAAGAGCTCTCAGCCTACCTTTTCTCCCAGTTCCTTGTACTTGGGCTCCAGGTTCTTGCAGTGGCCACACCACGGGGCATAGAACTCGATCAGAACGTCTTTGCCCTCGGCATTAACAAGGTCGTCAAAGTTTTCAGCAACCACCACCTGGAAGAGGAGCAGCATTCCCGCACGTTAACCACAGGCTGACCTGGGGGGCTGGACCCTCAGGCAGCAAAGGGCACAGGCTGGCCCTTGAAGCCCGCACCGAACGCGTCTGTCAGCTCAACGTCCAGGGCTCTAGCTAAGGCAACAGCCCCACCCCTGCTTCGGCAGAGCAGCCCGTCTCGGCAGCACTCACCTTCACAGGACCATCATTGTTCTCAGGGATGGGCTCCGATTTCAGGTATTTCTTCAGGTTGCCATCAAAGTAATCCTGCAAGAATCTCTCCAGTGCTTTCCCATCACGACTACAAATCAAACACAGGTGACATTTCAGAGCCACCTGGCACACGGGCCTAGAAAGTGCCCCTACAAATCCTGAGGGAGTTGTATTCGACCCAGAGAGCAGCATACTGAAGAGGACCACTCAGCTCCTCAGCTAGCCCAGGGCCCAAGAGCCACCTCCAGGGTTTGGGGAAACTCTGCCACCCCTGTAAGTCAGGCACTCTGCTCCCAGGCTTCTCCCACCCAGGAGCTAGGCTGAGGTGTGTCCCATGCTCTTTATTTGAGGTATTCACTGCTGCTGCTCAGTCTCATGTTATTTTCTACCCCAGTCTACTTTTTAGTTATCTTGGAATTAAACCCTCAATCCTTAGAGCTTGTAGCTCCTAATGTAACCCTTCTGTAGTGTGTAACTGCCCAGCGGTGGGCTTGGACTACAGCCACACATGACCATCCCGCGCAGTGTCCTCTCAGTGAGCCCAGGTGTGTGGTAAGGATCCAGGGGTTCTGCCTGTGACTGGACCACCCAGGACTTACGAGAATTCCTCCTGCATGACGTATTTCTCTCCCTTGGTGGTTCTGATGGCAACGACGGGAACCTCCCCCGTGCTGCTGTCCAGGCCAAACTCTGAAAGCTCATGGCCAAAGGTTTTTCTACTAGCAACGGCAAAGTAGAGCTTGTGTCCAGCATCCAGGAACTTCTGTGCCACCATCATCACTCTGAGTAAAGCAGAGGAAATGTGCTGTTATGCTTACGGGTGTTAAACAGTTTCTCCAAGACAACAGAGCACCTGGGGAGAGGAGGAGGAGAACCCCTCTTTCCAGCTGAGACAAGAATTAGAAGGGGGGGAGGGGGGAGGGGGGGTCTGCAAAGAGAAGTTACATGAAAATGCAGTTGGAGAAAGAGGAAAGAAAGGAACATGCTACTAAACTGGGTGTAACCCAGGGATCTCCCAGTGCAAAGCTTCAACAAGTCTCCAGTCTGCACTCAATACCCCGCAGTCAGCTCTCCTGTGGCTGCAGCACTGTACAGCGAGCAGAGCCCCAGGAAGGTGGAGTATAACGAATGGAATCGAGTATGAGCCTCTTCAGCAAGATGAGTTGTTCTGGGCCTCATGAACACATGGATACAGGAATCCGAGCTCCTGATAAGCGTGCCAAATGTGCTGTCTACACTTGATGTGGAACGAATGCTCTAGGCATGTTAACTGGCTGCCTGCAACCTATAGAAACACCAACTGCTTGCTACAGAAGCACAAGCTGGGAGTCACTTTTCCAGAACCAGAAGCAACATTTGGAGGAATAGGATGGGGGCCTGCAACGCCTCTCGACTTGTAGTGACAACACACCCTGTGAAGGGAGAATTTACTAGAGTTCCAGAAACAATTTCTGAGTTTGCACACTGGAAACCACGTTCTGCCAGAAAAACCACAGGAATCCACCAAAACTGCACTGCAGAGGGGAGGAAGACTGGATTAGGATCTACCTTCCTCTGCTTACCTGTTGCGCCAGTAGTTGGAGCCCTTGGCATTCTTCTCATAGTCCACGTCGTAATAAGCAACCAGCAAGTCCTTCCCTTGGATCAAGTCTTTGTTATCTTCTGTCATATGTGGACAGATGCCAAAACTAACAACAAAGCAGTAGTTAGCAACCTGTGGCTCCCTATCTGTGCTACTAGCCATCCCCAGCCAATAGGACTGAAGCCGGACTGCTCTCAGCCTAGGGAATTTAACTGAACTCTGTCACCCACCCTACCCCTGGGATCAAAGTGAGACACTCACAGGTTTTCCTGGATAAACTTCTTGATCTTGCCACTGGTGATTTTGTCCTCTGTGTACCTCAAAGTGCTGTCCTCGAATTTGTTTGCCAGGCGTTGAGGACGGAATAAGACAACACCCCTGAACAGAGGTGGAGAGCACAACATGAGACAGCTGAAGGAACTAGCAGTATGGGGCTACATGGGCAGGTGGAAAGGTGTTCACTGCTCTAAGTACACAGTGAGATCACCCAGGTCCTGAACAGAAACTACCCGTACCTCAGCCACCTGGCCAAGCCTTGTGCTACTAGCCAGAACAAGCACCAAGATTTCTGGCAGTTCACAAGTAAACAACCTCCACCCCATGGTGACAAGGGAAGAGGACGATGGGCAATAAGGGAACAGTTAGGCTTGAAAAGCCAACATAGGTCTTCCTGGTACAGTACTTTCCATGTGAGGCAGGAGTTTGACATGTATACACCAGCCCAACAAGTGTTTATCGGTCAGCTTCTCCCCCCTGCCCTCCCCCACAAGAACCATGACCCGCTCACTGCGGTTTATGGCTCACAGGTCTCAAGTGCCCAACAGCAGGACGTAGGCAGGCTGGTCTGAGGGGATTTCCAGCTGGGCCCAACGGTACTGATTTTAGAAAGATCGGCCTCATCTGGTCTTGCTCCAAGGAGAAGGGAAGCTCTGGAAGGAATTCACTGTCCAGAGCACAGCTGTCTGAGGGGGTCCCTGCTGCCCCCACAGAACTACAGATACACTGAGCCACTTACTCTCCATCGGCCTCATACTTCTGTATCAGCTCCTCCTCGCTGGTGTGCGCAAAGCGGTAGCTCTCTCTCAGGTTGCTGGCTGCTTTCATGAACTCTGAATAAGCATCACCAAATGCATCTCTGAAGAAGCCTGCAACAGAGAGACACTGTGACCCTGCAGAATCTCTGCCTCAGGAGATGCTGTTTCACTGTTTGACTCAACTCTACTGTATTTCCTCTGCCTGACAATCTCTCACTTCCGAATGGGCTCTTCTTCTGTTTAGCAAGGCTCAATTTCCCCGTGTTCCTTTAGAAATCCACCAGCACTTCCTTCCTTCTCCATGCCCCAGCAGGAGCCAAGCAGCTGTCTTCAGGAGTCCCTCTGGCCCAATCCCCAGCCCAGAAGACTGCAGCCTTCTGGGCACCAAGTGTGCCCCTCGCAGCCAGAAATGCAGCTGCATGCTTGGCAGCTGGGGTCTGGACAGAGGGAGTGCCCTATAGCAGCAGTTCTCAAACTGTGGGTCAGGACCCCAAAGTGGGTCCCCTCCCATTTTAATGGGGTCACCAGGGTTGGCTTAGACTTACTGGGTCTCAGGGCCTGGGTGGTGGGGCTCAGGTTACAGCCCCCGACTGAGACTGAAGCCTTTGATCCCTTCCCCCCGGGGCGGTGGCCTCAGGCCTCGGTCCCCCTCCTGGGGTTGTGAAGTAATTTCTGTTGTCAGAAGAGGATCGCAGTGCCACAGAGTTGGAGACCCCTCTCCCTATAGCACTGCTCCACTGGAGTCAGAGCAGTTCTTCCACCGAGTTCTGGGCTCCTTCAAGCTCCCATTTGAAATGTTCCTCAGATTAGCAGAGCTGCTGTTGCAATGACCTGAGTCAGGCTAATGTGGCAAGACTGTTGAGCGCTACAAGGCTTGTGTGACATCCATCCCTGCATGTCAGGTATGGGTTTGGTATATTGCCCCCAGGGGCTGAAGTCAGAACAGGGTCCTTGGGGAGACCTGGCTATTTCTTCACATTTAAATACATCTATAGGTTCCTATCCAGTGCTTCAGCACTAACCTTACTCCGAAAGAAAAAGCAAAGCCTTGTGGTGCATCATCGAGAGCTGAACACCAAGGCATTATCCCCCGCTAAGCGAGCTGCCTGCCTTGTTGCACCAGCCGTTCTGAGGCTATTTCACCAGCTATACGGGGGACCCATCCAGACATCGCTAAGGCAGGGTTTCTCAACAACCAACCCATGGACTGGACCCGGGACCCTGACACAGTTCAGCAAGGCAGCGAGCCATTCCCTGGTACCACAAAGGTTGAGAACACTGGTCTAAGGTCCTGACCCCGGCAGAATGGATCTGCAGGAGTGATGGGGAAGGAGGTTTTAGTATCATCCATAGACCATGGTCAGATCATGACTTGAAATCAGGATATTCTGGGTTCATCTTGTGGTCTAATCCTTGATGATCAGGCAATCAGATTCAAGCAAGTGTAGAGGGAGGGGGACTGGTGAACGTGTAGCTCAAGGAGAGATCTCCAGCTCTTTACAGGTTCTGAGAGCAGTAGCAACATGCCCTGTAGGTGCTCAGCGGATTTGAAAGACAGGCTTCCCCCAGGACGAAGCGGTGTTGGCTCGTACTACTCACCCACCACAGAAGCATCTTTGTCACTGAGGAATTTTTCAAACTCTTCCACCGAGCGGAGCGCCACGGAGGCAGGTCCTGCCTGTTTCTTGAGGTGACTGACAATCCCATCTGAGGACGAAGGAAGAGATGTATCCAGCAGTGTTAGAGTAGAGACAGGTTCCATGGGTTTAGGACAGGGATTGTTCAGTATTTAGATTAATGGGACCCCAACCAAGTCTCTAAACACTACTGCAATACAAATATGTATGCATCCCCAGCCCCACAATGGAACTTCCATCAAAGCATGTTGAGCTGGAAGAGATCCATAGAGGATTCCCAGAACACCACATTCCAGCAGAACCTATTCACCCCCAATTCTTCCTCAAGAATTGCAATGTTTACCGTGCAAACATAAAACCGTCCTCCCCTAGCTACCAGCACAGTAACATAAGGAGCCAAAGCGACAAAGAGTCCTGTGGCACCTTATAGACTAACAGATGTATTGGAGCATAAGCTTCTGTGGGTGAATAAGCTTATGCTCCAATACATCTGTTAGTCTACAAGATGCCACAAGACTCTCGCTTTTGCAGATCCAGACTAACATGGCTACCCCTCTGATAAGGAGCCAAGAGTTCGGAAAGTTTCAAGAGACTAATGCACATCACAAGGTGTTACATAAAGAGAGTGCCTTTGTGTTCACTCTGAAACCTGACCTTGGAGCACTAAGCCAGTGGCTCTCAACCTTTCCAGACTACTGTACCCCTTTCAGGAGTCTGATTTGTCTTGTGTACCCCAAGTTTCACCTCACTTAAAAGTGATTTGCTTACAAAATCAGACCCAAAAATACAAAAATGTCACAGCACACAATGAGAAAGTCAGCAATTTTTCAGTTTTACCCTATAATTACAAAATAAATCAACTGGAATATAAATATTGCACTTATGGTACATAGAGCAGTATAAACAGAAAATATTAGTTTCTACTGATTTTGCTAGTGCTTTTTATGTAACTTGTTGTAAAACTAGGCAAATCTTTAGGTGATTTGATGTCCCTCCTAGAAGGTCTCTGCCCACCCCGGCTGAGATCACCGCACTAAGCAACAGGCTCTGGGCAACAGCTGCGCTGCAGTGGAATTTCAGAGACAGGTAGTTGCATTCATCAATCTGGTACAGTCTACACACAACACTCTCTCCTTCCTGCGTCTTTTGGGAACAAGATCTTTTCCACTGCTGATCAGATGTTGAGGCACAGCAAGTGTGCCTTGTCCAGATCTTTACCAGGAACCAATTATGTACTCAAGTATCCAGAGCTTCTACACCCGTCCCTCCCACCACCATGCAAACAAGTCAGTTGAGCTGGATAACGGTGGGCCATGCAGCGAGAACACTCCTACCTCCATGGCAACAAGTTAATTCAATCAAGATGGGAAAGTGCTGCAGCACCACACCAGGATCCTTACCTGCTGTCCTGGGCCCATCGTAGGCACCTGCCTCTTCACCATCTCTGAAAACCTTCAGGGTGGGATAGCCGCTGACTCCATATTTGTTACAGGTGTTTGAATTTGCTGTACAGTCAACCTAAAGAAGAGAAATACTGCTCCTTAACACACGGCCCCATTCACGCAGTGTCAGCACACACGCCTCTACTGCAGAAATCAGAATCAGCACAAGGCAGTTTCCCCATAGAGGGACCACCACATAATTCTAAGAGAAATGCAGCCTCAACAGGGCATGAAAAGGCAAAGTGTCTATCCATAGGGATGGGGGCTTCTGGCAGAAAGTTACAGGAACAAAAGCAAGCTTCAGCTGGCACCCTGTATGCCTTTATTTGCAGAACATGCAATCAGTGCTATAAAATATATGGAGCAGACTGTAGTCATGCCCATGGAAGCTTTGAGCCAGATGATCTAGTGCACCACAGAGTGGCTGGACATGGACTCAGGGAGATCTGAAGACTGTTAACCTGGCTAACAAGGCTAGGGAAGTACGTACTGGGACACTACATGAGACACTCAACTGCACCGGATGCAAAGCGAGAGGCACCACTGATAACCCTCAAATTCCTTTACTCAGCCAACGTAACAGTGCCTAAACGCGGCTGAAACAGAAGAATGTTCCCATGCCCAGAGGGATGGATATGAGTAAACAGGGACTGGACCATGTGAAAATATTGCGATGAGGCACTGGCTTAGTGGAATTGCACAGGTCAAAAGGTGACAGGGTTCCCTGTACTTCCTAACATCCTCAGAGGAAAGCTCCCCTTTCTACAGATCTCTGCCTCAAGGCAGTGCTGTAAGGCACATCCCGCATTGGCCCCCTGGAGTGAGCAAGGTAGGGCCAAGGAGGGTTTCTTCATCTCCACTTAATGAGGAAGGAGTTTGCTTGCATGCAGGGATCCAGATTCCTTTCTAGTGTTCTGGACACTGCAGAGGCAGAGGCAGGAGATGCAAGTGCATTAGGCTTCAAAATCCCCATAACCCAGGGATTGAATGTCATTTCCTGCGAATACATGTCCTTTGTTCTTCCCAAGCCCTGAGTACTAGTGTACAAAAGTGTATATTTCATTGCAGCAGTAAAAGGACAGGCTCTCTCCCTTGTCCTGTACAGGAACAGACCAATCCTCTCGGACAGCCATGAATGCCCAGTGCTCCAGAGGCAGACAGCACAGTACTTCACAATACTGCCTTCAGTGGAGGAAATCCGCTTAAGATCTGGGGCAGGAGGACTCAGAGCCCCGAAGACCATTCCCTCAAAATGGAGCAGAGCAGAAACCCACCCCCTCACATTTATGAAACTGAGGAAGCAGAGTCAGACCCCCAATCGTCATGGAAACACTGGATGCACTAGTCAGGATACACCCCCCAAGCACAAGCCTTTAGTAAGTGGACTGTAAGTGCAACACTTCTGCCTGTGCCAGACACCATTTAAGATCCACCACAAAGATGGTTCCAGTCCAGAGCAGGTAACTGGTCACTGAACCATGAACTCAGGCTAGGTCCATACCTTTACTAAAGGGACAATTCCTTTCAGTCTGGTAGCAGCAGCCTCATACTCCGGGGCTAGTCGTTTGCAGTGCCCACACCTGAAGGGGAAGGGACAGTTTGGTTAAAAGGAAAAGCCTCCCTACAATTGGACAGATGCCTCGTTTAATTTACAAAGGATCTCCACACGGTCACAGACACACAACCAACCAAAACAGCCTTCATAGAAACAATGAGGCTTCCTGGAAGGATTTTCAACTTGGAGCTCAAACAAGGGCAGAGGGAAAGAGGTGGGGTAAGTCACATTGACACAATTCGTTCCCAACATTTTGGAGTTCACCTACTTGACTAAAGTGGGGAAGAAAAAACAAACAAACACGTTGACCTTCCCAAAGACTTTATTCTCTAGAAAACATGCCAGCACACGATTGTCTTCCTACAGGTGCCCAACGGACATTAGCACTAAGAACTGCGATTTAACTCCTGCCACTGAGATGAGTGGAATTAAGTCTGAAACCTAATATTAATGAATCATCCAGTCACATTTACCTACTATGAATGGACTTGCCATGTCCTGACTTTCTATCCATTGCAGTAGAAGATACACAGGAACAAGACTTAAGGTAAATGTACGAATCCGTGAGATTAAGTTATGGAATCTTCAACACACTAACCACAGATCCACGATATAATTTGATGCTTAATACAGGCCTGAAGCACAAAGCTGCAAATACAATTTGCCATGTCTCCCAGTGAACTGTTGTCTAGTTTAAAGAGTCCTGCAGTTTTCAGTAGCAGGTAAGTTAAATTCATTTTAATAATCCTGAAAGTTGAGCAACTCCTTACAGAACTGAAAGTAAAAATAAACCACTATTTTAATCATCCCAGCTAATCAGTAACCCTAACAAAATGGCAACATTAGACAAACATCTTCTGGTGCCAATAGCATTATCCACCAAACACTGTAGCTTTCCATCCTCTGGCAACATTTATCTAGATATATATTGCAAAATCTAGTGGCACTGTATCCATGACACCCAGTTCCAAAGTTCCTAGAAATTCTAGATTTCTTTTGCTCTGCCTCCCTCAAGAAACTTAACTAACAAAAACCTGTCCATAAGCTAGGTTTCAGAGTAGCAGTCCGGTTAGTCTGTATCTGCAAAAAAAAAAACAGGAGTACTTGTGGCACCTTAGAGACTAACACATTTAAAGCATAAGCTTTCATAGGCTACAGCCCACTTCATCAGATGCAAAGAATGGAACACATAGTAGGAAGATATATATACACATACAGAGAACATGAAAAGGTGGAAGTTGCTATATGTATGTATGATATGGCAACTTCCACCTTTTCATGTTGTGTATATCTATTCCTACTATATGTTCCATTCTATGCAGCTGATGAAGTGGGCTGTAGCCTATGAAAGCTTATGCTTTAAATAGATTTGTTAGTCTAAGGTACCACAAGTACTCCTGTTTTTGTCCATAAGCTAGTGTTTCTCCCTGAATTAAAAAAACAAAACAAAACCTATGGAAGTGACCAAGATTTGCTGTTCCATTTGTCACAAACAAGGTATAAACACATTTGTGTGGCTAGACAAATATAGTCAGTGAGTTGCTGACTTATTCACTATTCCATAGAGTCGAGGGGAAGTCCTATATATTTTTGAAGCTGGATACCAATTCAGGAGATAATACATGAAAATGGGACCACTCCTGTGGAGTGTTAACCAATGACTTGCAAACAAAAACCCATTTGCTAACCAATTAAAATCAGACACCACAGCAGAGATCCTCCTGCAACCTAATGCATGATGGAAGTTGTAGTTTTCATTCTATACCAGGCAGTTCAATTAGAAAATTGTGACAAGTCCATAAGTAAAGTGAGCAGTTAGTCCTTCCTAGAAACGAGGAACAGTCAGCTAGAGACCACAGACCCTTATCTGAAGGTGTTCAATTTCCAACAAAGAATTGTGTTGGTATCACTGAACCCAGGGTTGTATGGTATTAAGTTGGAAGTAGTCTACCAGAGTATACGGCAAATGGGGCATTACAATAACTCTGCGCCTACCAATAACGATTTTGGAAAAAGACAAGGCAACAGCCAAAGAGTCTGGCAAAGTAAACAAACCTTGATTGCCTGTCCTAGGGTGCCTGTACTGGAGCCCAGTATAGAGGCAAGGCCTGGGGGTCCCCACCAGCCACTTGAAAGTATGAAGCCCCTGAGAAAGGAATAAAGATGCCCAGAAAGGTGGACTCACCACTGGGCCCAGAATGAAGGGCAGCACACTGGACATTCAATTTGTTGGCTTTTGTTACCCCACAAGGAGCGGGACTAAAGCACAACTCAGAGGAAGATATGGATCACAAGAAGCCACAGACCACCACAGGGCACTCAGCAAGGGGCACTGAAGGAGGAGGGTCTGCTATGCCCAACTTGACAGCCAGGAAGGTCTGGCCCCCACAGAGCTGTCTCAAGTCCTCCGAGGCTGAGATATGGGGGGGTGTGACACAGGGCAGTTTTGCTGCACAGAGGATGGAGCACAGAACAAGGCCCTTAGCGCTGGTCTCCGGCCGGGGAGTGGAGTCACCGGCTCCCAGCACACTCAGGCCACCGCGAGCTTTCCACGTGCAGGCAGCCGGGAACCCAGCCCCACGGGCTCCCGCCAAAGGCGCAGAGCAGAGGGCGCCTAGTGCAGGCATGGAGGAACGAGGCTTCCTGGGGGCCAGACAGGAGGGGCTGGCGCGGCTCGGCCCGCTCACCAGGGCGCGTAGAACTCCACCAACACCAGCCCCGGGATGTGGGGGGGAGGTGGAGGTGGGGGAGGGGCTAGCCCGGCCCGGCCCGCTCACCAGGGCGCGTAGAACTCCACCAGCCCCAGGATGAAGGGGGGAGAGGGAGGTGGGGGAGGGGCTGGGCTGGCCCGGCTCGGCTCGGCCCGCTCACCAGGGCGCGTAGAACTCCACCAGCACCAGCCCCGGGCGCTCGGCCAGGCCGCTCTCGAAGTCCGAGTCCCCGAGCTCCAGCACGTCGGAGGCGCGGCCCGGCCAGGGCCCGAGCGCCAGGAGCAGCAGCAGCGAGCGGGGAAGCGCCATGGCGGCAGCGGCGAGTCGGCGCGAGGCTCCGGTTCCTGCTTCGCTCCCTCCGCGGCGGCGGCCGGAATCGACTCGAGCGGCTCTAGGGCCGGAAGTCCCGCCCCCGAACCGGATCCGGAGTGTGGCAGCTCCCTATTGGCTCTCGAGTGGCGCGTCACGGAGGGTAGGCGGGGCTGGGGCCTTCAGAGTCCCCGCCCCCTCAGACCCGTGCCCTATAAATACGCTGGGTCGCTGCTCCCTGTCCCCGCTGGGTTGGGTTCGGTTCGGGGCGGGGGCGGGGGCGGGGGCGGGGGCGGCTGAGAGGAGCCCAGGCCCAGCCCCCGCCCCGCCCCGCCCCGCCCCGCCCCCAGGGCCCGGTTTGGCGCCGTGTCCCGCCCTCGGCGGGCTGGGCCAGGACCAGCCACAGTCCCCCGGGAGCTGGTAGCCATGGTAACCGCGGGGGTGGGGGGCGCGGGCCTGGGGCTGTCTGAGGGGCTGGTCCCGGGGGACCGTCCCACCCCCTCGGCTCGGCCCCCGGGGGGGCGCCGGTTCCCCCGGCCGGTCCGTGTCCGCCGAGTTCGCCCCGCAGACCCCGGCCCGGCGGCGGAGCTCTGGGACGTGGGGCGTTTCCCCGATCGACGCCCGGGCGAACGGCGGCAGCTCCCCGAAAGCGCCGGGACCCGAGATGGGGCTGGCACCGCCCGGCGCGAAGTCCTCCGACCGACCCCCCCGGCCATGGGCCCAGCCCCCGGCACGCACCACCCCTGCCGGGCCAGGGCGAGAGGGGACCGATCCCCGTCCCGGGCGGGACTCCGAGGGACTCGTGAAGCCGGCCCTAGCAATGAGCGGGGCGGGAGCAGTCCGGGTGGGTCTGTGTAGTGGCATGGGGGCTGCTGCCCACCCCTCGGGAGTGATCATCTCCTCTACCGGGAAAGAGACAAACTCTCAAGGTTGTCAGGATTGCCAGAGCTGGGTGTGGCTCAAAAGTTTGTATCTCTCCCCACAGAAGCTGTCCCATAAAAGAGATTAACTCACCCACCCAGTCACTCTATTATCCGGGGACCCACAGGGCTACAGTAACACTGCATACAATTTGGTTAAGAACATAACCGCTCTAGGGGTCAGACCAATGGTCCATCTAGCCCAGGATCCTGTCTTCCAACTGTAGCCAATGCCACATGCTTCAGAGGGAATGAACAGAGCATGTAATGATCGAGTTATCCACTAGAATCAGAGAGGTAGCTGTATTAGTCTGGAATAGCAGAGGTAACAAAGAGTCCTGTGGCACCTTAAAGACTAACTATAAAGTATAGAAGCATAAGCTTTCGTGGGCTAATACCTACCGACGAAGTGGGTATTAACCCACGAAAGCTTATGCTTCTATTCTTTAGAGTTATCCACTGTTATCCAGTAAAACAGGTTTATTTGATGGCCGGTACCTGGTCTAACGCAGACCATACAGTGAGCGTGACCCCTCAGCTGGATCCTTTTTGAGGGCCAGAGAGCTAGGCCAGCTTGCCTGGAGCTCCCTGCCTCTTCTTTGCCTGTTATCCACTTCCAACTTCTGATGGAGGCTAGGAAGAGTCGGAGCATGGGGTTGCATCCCTGGCCATATTAACTAATAGCCATTGATAAATCTATCCTCCACGAACTTATCTAGTTCTTTTTTTTTAACCCCATTATAGTTTGGGCCTTCAAAATGTCCCCTGGCAAAGAGTTCAACAGATTGACTGTGCACTGTCTGAAGAAGTACTTCCTTTTGTTTGTTTTAAACCTGCTGCCTTTTAATTTGATTGACCCCTGATTTGTGTGTTATGTGCAGGGGTAAATAACACTTCCTTATTCACTTTCTCCACACAAGTCACGATTTTATAGACCTTGATCATATCCCCACTTAATCGTCTCTTTTCCAAGCTGAAAAGCCAGTCTTTTTAATCTCTCTTCATATGAAAGCCATTCCATGCCCTTAATCATTTTTGTTGCCCTTTTCTGTGCCTTTTCCAATTCCAATATATCTTTTTTGAGATGGGTGACCAGATGGGCATGCAATATTCGAAGTGTGAGCATACCATGGATTTATAAAGTCGCATTATGATATGGTTAGTGGAATATGTACTGCATGAATGTTTGTTTAGTTTAATAGAGGGCTGTAAGGAAAAACAAAGAGGAAGGTGTCATGGAGTGTGGGGAGTTCGGTCCCTGCACCCCCACTGCCTTGGGATTCACAGTGACTCTCAGCCAGCCAGTAGATTAGAAGGTTTATTTGAGATGACAGGAACACCATCCACTCAGAGCTTCTCAGTACCAACAGGACCCCTCAGTCAGGCCCTTCTGGGTTGTTAGGAGGTGAGACCCAGATTCTGGGCTCCTGCTTCTTTCCCAGGTTCCTTTCTCTGCCCCCGTCCAGTGACCGCCTCTCCAAAAACCCCACCCTGCTGGCTCCTGCGGGCGCCTCCCCCCAGCCTTTGTGTTCACATTCCAGCAGGCAGAGCTTCCCATCCCCTGACTGGGGGTCAGGCTACAGCACAGAATTACCTTCCCCTGTCACAGAAGGGAAACAAATGGTCAAGATAAGCCCCACCACTTTTGGGTTGTTAAGAAAGACTATCCAAACTATTAAGCTCAGAAGATTCCACCTCCTTGCTCCAGCCAAGTTATGAAACTGGTTTTGACCAGGAGGGCCAAAGTACAGGAACTAGCAAGAACAAAAGGCCAACAGTAGCTTAAAGACGAACATTGAGAGGGGAAGTTGTTTCGAGCAGTACCAGACTACTGTACCCCTTTCTGGAGTCTGCTTTGTCTTGTGTACCCCGAGTTTCATTTCACTTAAAAACTACTTGCTTACAAAATCAGACATAAAAATACAAAAGTGTCACAGTGCACTGTTACTGAAAAAATGCTGACTTTCTCATTTTTACCGTATAATTATAACATAGATTATTTGGAATATAAATATTGTGTATATAAATATTTAGTGCATAGTGTCTAGAGCAGCATAAACAATTCATTGTCTGGAAGCAATTTTAGTTTGTATTGACTTTACTAGTGCTTTTTATACAGTGTGTAAAACTAGGCAAGATGAGTTGATGTCCCCTGTGGAAGACCTCTTCATATCCCTGAGTGAGAGCCACTGATTTAGTGGAACCACTGCAGGTGTCACTCACTGCCCATCAGAACTGTTAGAGGAACCAGCTTCTGCCAAGCTGCTCACACTCCGCCAAGCACTGCCAGCCGTGTCCCCTTCCTTTAGTCGGGACTGTGAGGTCACTGCAGGGTTCTGTGATGATCCAGCAAAGAACCTTCTGAGCCGTGCAGGGAAGGAGAAGGAGAAGCCAAGCTGGACTCATGAATCCCCAGGTGAGAGCTCTCTTGGGGGGGGGGGGGGAATTCTCCGTTTCAGACTGGCTCACGCTGCTGCTTTCTCTCTCCTTTCAGAGCCCAGAGGATGCGTCCCAAACCAAAGTCAGCTCTCCATTTACGCTGCTTCCCCGGGCTGACGCCATTCGCTCCAAGCTGATCTACACCTTCTACTTGATCGACCACCTTCAGGGACTGAGCCATGCCATCCCACGGCACAATATCAAGGATTTCCTTGGTAACAAGCCACCCTCGCCATGGCAACAGCTGGGCTCCTGTGAGGGGGTGGAATAAATGAGGAGCTCAGACCCCTCAGCATCTCATCTTGAGTGCCTCTCCCCCCCCAACCACATGCAGGGACCCCCGCCTCCCATCAACATGCCCGGTGCATCCCACTCGGCTGGGCAAGGCTCTCCATGCTGACTGGGTAAGCTGAGGCCACTGGAGAGCGCTCTGGGCACGGAGGGTGCTGAGCCCATCTCGCTCCTAGGGTTTGACCCAGTGCCCACACTGCTCCCCAGGAGCAGGATTGCTGACATTCACCTAGCATTGACTCCGGAGGGGTGTGGGCGAGGTGGTGGGTTTCCTTTTGATTGGCTTCCCTCCACACCCTAGTTGCAAATGGCTGTGAGGCATGGCAGGGGCTGCAGCTGGGCCGTGGCGCTATACTGGGGTTGGGTGAGTTGTCTAAGCTGCTCTCTTACCTGTATTTATTCTCCACAACTGAGGCAGGAAAGGCCCAGATCCTCGGAATGGATGAACGTTAGACGCCTAGATACCTGTGAGGATCTGGGCCAAAATGTGTTTTTCTGCTCCCATGTGGCTCCCCCAGGGGTATCCCACAGCACTGCAGGCAGGGACAGGCATTTTCACCCCCTCTCCTCACGGACTGAAACTCTCTCCTGCGGTCCAGCTGGAGACAGGTCTAGCTGTGCTGGACTCTGGCTCTTCTTCCCCCGGCATGTCCTCCAGGACCCCCCTGGGAGGAGTTCAGTGTCACTGTTCCCTACAGACCCCAAGAAGCAGAGGAAGCTGATGCTCACAGACCATCACCAGCTGGTTCGTTTCAACATCACCCCAGTCAGGAACACCATCATCACCCCCGAGAAACGCCTACGCAACCGCATCCAAGTGCGCTGCAGCCACTGGCCGCCCCTGACTATGTGGGCATCCTGGGTCCTGAACAGTATCCTTTGGCAAATCCGGACTGGCACTGCCATCGGGCGAGTCGGGGGGTTGGTATGAA
Organism: Sternotherus odoratus; assembly: GCA_032164245.1. Taxonomy (NCBI): domain Eukaryota; kingdom Metazoa; phylum Chordata; order Testudines; family Kinosternidae; genus Sternotherus; species Sternotherus odoratus. The sequence goes on along the minus strand of JAVMKO010000010.1, from coordinate 636,862 downwards.
GAGAAGGAAAAACTAGTCCCTACGTGTGAGGGGCAGAATCAGCCGCAAGAGAAGTGATGGAATCCCAGCTGCATGGGACTGGACTGTGGTTCTAGTGATCGGTCTTCCCACCTGTACCTAAAGGCCAATGTAGTGGATGAAATCTGAATTGTTGTTGCCCAGTGAGGGGTGAGGGAAGTGCCATGGGGAGGCTGGTCAGGATAGAGAAGGGACCGGGGTAAAGGCCAGGAAATGGGCACTTTGAGGCTCCATTCGAGGTGGATGGTGGTTTCTCCACCTGCCTTTCCTCTGACCCGGGTAAACAGCTCATGACTGCCGGTTCAGGGGCTGATGCCTTGTTGAGGGTGTGTTAGGATGCTTGTGCCGGTATTTGGGCTTTATGGGATGCTTTGCTCCTTTGGGGGTTGTGTGTGGAGCTCTGTTACGTCAGCAGTGGAGCTGCTCTGGATGCTACCCATTGTGGTCTAAGTTCTCAAGCCAACGTGCCCCAGCCCCTGTAGAGTCTGACGCAATAACACAGAGTTTCCTGCATATTTCTCAGCGAGAAACCTCAGGTACCATCTTCAAAAGCTTCATCATCTGTCTCATCTTCCTGAACATGCTGGTTCTCATGATCAAGAGCGGTGAGGGAGACAGGGCCTCCACGCCTTGCAAGTAGTGCGGGCCTGACAGCTGAACCCCTCTGTGTCCACGCATAGATAGTGCTGGTGGACTCAGACCCCTGCAGCCTGCCTCCAGAGGCAAGAGGGGGATCCTGGGCCAGTCCATAACTGGAGCATGGAGCTGCCAGTTACGGTGGTCACCACGACGTACTGAATTCAGAGCACCATCTAATTTCAGCTAAGCCACCAACTAGCCATCAGATGGCGACTGCTCTCAATCCCTGTGACCCTGGCCTAGAGCCAGTGACAGAGAGGTGGAGTGCTCAGAGCCCATCACCAGTCTCAGGGCAGCTCAGCCCTTCATTACTGGACACCAGTTCCTTCCACAGGCTCACTCCCCTGCCCAAAGCCTCAGATCTTTCCGGTCCTGGCCGGTGCTCTCTCCCCTCCGCGTCCCTGTCTCCCACAGGACACTCAGCCCCCACTCAGTTCCTTCACGAGGGCTCTGTCCTTCTCCAGTGCTCCACTGGTCAGAGAGTCTCTGGTGCCTGGAAGAGATTGAAGTCCCTGCTCCAAGGAGAACACAATCCAAGCTTGGGATGACAGGCCTCTCCTGTGCCCACCTCCGCCAAGAGTCCTCATCTCGTTTCCACTAGCAAGGAGCCGCTTGCAGGGCCAGAGGAGAAGGACTTGACTGTGCAGAACGTTCCCAAGCAGGGGCCACTTCCACTAGCACCGTAGGAGTGTCTGTAGCAGCAGGGTGTGTCCTGACTAGTCTGCCCCACAGGGCACAGCCAGCAAATGCCTGCGAGTTCCCAGTTCCTTAGTGCTTCTCATCTGGTGCCCTCCCCTGCAGCCCCCTGACTCCAGGCCCAGCTTTGCCTCTTGAGCATGGCAGGATCCTCAGCTGGGGCTGCACGTGTCGAAAAGTCCGTTTCTGCCCGACCCCACTTCATGCTATTTCCCTTCCCCAGTCAACACTTTGTGGAGCCAGGCTTCAGCAGCTGTCTCTTGTGCTTCCCAGAGGTGATGGACAAGATGGATGCCAGCCTGATGAACCTGAAGCTCACCTTGGAGGTGACTGTCTGGGTCATCCTCCTCGTGTTTATCGTGGAGATTTTGCTGAATTGGATTGTCAGTTTCAGAGGCTTCTGGAAAAGCAGCTGGAATGTCTTCGACTTCAGCGTTACCATAGTGGTGAGAGACACGGGGGAGTCTACCGGGGAGGGGAAGCAAAGGGCAATGCATGGACCACAAGACTAGCTCCCTGTTGCTTCATCACCTCAGGAAGCCTTGTGCCCAGAAAGCTTTGGTGACAATCACAGTTCAGGGGGCTTTCTCAAGGGGTCCAAATGCAGGACAGAGACTGCTCTTCTTTGGCTACTTAGACTCATTATTGGACATATATCGTGGAGCCCAAAAGCCTCAAAACTACCAGTGGTTTTGTGATGGTGACAGCTGCCCTCTAGGGCATTCCAGTCCATCACCCATTTTGGGCTATGTGGTGTCTCTTCTGGTCCCAGCTCCTGGAGTCATGTGATTATGAAGCTCAGCTTTCATTATAAGCAAAAAAAATATAAAAGGGAAGTTTCTGGTTGGAAGAAAAAGCTGGAAAATGTGACTCCTAAAGGCTGAGAACTTCAAAAGCAAAGACAAGGCCCTGAATTCGTGATTTGGAAAGCCATGATTCCGGGGGCACGGACTCGTGCTTTCTAACAGTCAGTGTGGCCGCAGCTGCTGGCCCCTCTTACACTCCCTGTCACCTGGACTAAGCCTTGGGCGAGAAGGCTGCAGTGCGGCGGGGGGTTGATGCCCTGATAAGTAGCTGGGGAGGTGGCTTAGCCTGACAGTGCAGGGCCGTGAAACCGGAGCATGGTCATCTCCCTGCTGTGTTCCCTTGTCTCATAGTCCATGATCCCCGAGTTCCTGGACTTCAGTGGCATAACCAACAGGATAGCTGCCAGGAGAATCATCAGGGCCTTCCGCGTCCTCCGCACCTTAAAGCTCTTCTCCAAATTCCGGCAAGTTCGGGTGATCATCCTGGCCATAGCAAAGACCTTGAAGGTACGAGACCGGTGAGGTGGGGGCACACGGAGACAGGTGCCAGGGCTGGGGGGAGCTGCATGTGTGCCAAACTCCTTCCTGTTGGTTATTCTCCCAGCACTCAGCCTTGCCCTGGGCACATAGCGCTGGGCTCCCAGCACTGCCACCTCCCCATTGCCCATTTATGGAACCCCAGGCCCGATTGCTCACACACGGAGGTTAATTTTTAACAACCCCCTCACCCTCAGGAGCATTTGGCGGCACCTGCCCCATTTTGCACCTTGCTGCACTAGGCCTTGGCTGAGCCCATACCCCCCGTTGTTGAGCCGCATCCTTGCTGTTCTCCGTTTAATCTGGACTGCGAGCTCCCCTCAGCCCTGGCTCCTCTCTGGTTCTCCCCTACCTAGGCCATGACCTTCATCCTGCTGCTCTTGCTGGTTTTCTTCTATGTGTTTGCCGTATCTGGCATTTTCTTCTTTGAGAGCTATAGTCGGTCAGACCGCACCGACCTGGAGTACAGCATGTATTTCAGGTACAGCGCCTTGCTTCGGCTGGTGTAATGCCCCGGCACCCAGGAGCCAGACCCCCTCTTCCCTCTGGCGATACTCGTTCACCTTTCCGCTCCTGTTCCTCAGCTGGGCGATCCTGGGAGCAGCTGAAGGAGCAGAGCAGTGGGGATGCAGGTGACCCTGGGCTGGGGGATACACTGACACTTTACAGCTGGGCACCGATGAGTGCTTGGCTCCAGTGGGACTCCCCCAAGGCCTAGCAGCTGCCAAAAGCTGGGCTTTGTGCTTGACAGCACCCACTTCCTCCCTGGGACTTCAGTGCCTGCCCTGTGACGGACAGATGTGGTCTCACTCGAACTGCTGGATGCTCTTGGAGCTGCTGAGGGCAGGCGTGGCACCCTGCAGCAGTGACACAAGGCTGCAGCTCACCAGCCCTGGCCAGTGTCCGACTTGGACCATGTTAGTCTAGACCTCCGTGGGACATGGGCCTGCCTGTTGTGCATGGCAGAATGCTGGGGCCAAGCAAACGGCTCACCTGAGTGCCATGCGGTCACCTTCCCAGCATAAGGGCCACAAGTCATTGATGCCAGCCCCCTCTTCTGCAGCACTTATCTCCCCCCCGCTGGAGCTTGGACTCAGCCAAGCACTCATTAGCAAAGCCGTGGGTGGCCCAGAGCCAGCTTGGACCCCGCAGGCATCAATAGGTCTCCAGGTCAAAGCAGCATGCCCTGCAGCTGTTCTCTGCTTGCAGGGATCTCCCCAACACCTTGGTGACCCTGTTCATCCTCTTCACCATGGACCACTGGTATGCCCTGCTCCAGGACACCTGGAAGATACTGGAGATGAACAAGGTCATCAGCAGCCTCTATATCATCCTCTGGCTGCTGATTGGATCCTTCATGTTCAGGAACATCTTTGTGGCAATTATGGGTAAGTGCCTGGGCCCCACACACTGCCCAGGCTGCGGGAACACTACAGCTTCCCATGCTGGGGCTCTGGCGGGGCCCTGCCAAGCCCTCTGCCTACAGTGGCTCACTAGTGCTAGATCTAGTTCCCATGCAAAACAAAGTGTTTAACTGAAACATCTGACAAAGCGGGAGGACCGGTGCTGAAGGGTCACCACCCTACCCCTTTGGTTAGGGGCTGAAGGAATCTCAGCCCAGCTCTCTGGTACTCCAAAGAGATCGCCAGCAGAAAGAAGGCACCATTTGATGTTTCTATGGTAACAGACAAGCAGAAATAAACCATTTTCAAAATAACCTGGCTGCTGTCCTAGATCCCAGCTCACCAGGTGAGCTTGGTGGGTTCTGTACAGCAACGGCACAAGGAGGGGTAATAGTTCAGAGGCAGCCTCCATGCCCCTGCTGCCCCTCCCAGGAATCTCCAGACCCCTTGTGGCTTAATGGGGGCTCTGGATTTGTCAGTGACTAATTTCCAGACGATCCGGAGTGACCTGGCTGAAGAGGTGAAGCAGATCGAGGCCCAGAAGAAAGCAGATTTATTTAAAGCACAGATTAGAGAGAGGTGAGTGAGCACAGCACCCACCACACTTCGGGCGGGTCGGGAGCTCCCCTAGCAGCCAGAGACCACCACACCATCGAGTCTGCCCTCCTCTGCATCCCAGGCCACTGCCCCCCCAGCTACCATCAGACCAAAGGAGGACAGCCCCCAGGAGATGCAGCTGTCCTGTGCCCCAGCAGAGCCCCGGAGGGACTGAGGGGCACCAGTGCCCAAGGCCCCAGCAGGGGCAGGAGAGGATTACCGGAGACGATTACGGGGTTGAGGGTGCAATCCAGACCAGCAAGGAGCAGTCACCCCCTGCTCTGGAACCCAGGAGGTCTCCCATGCTTTTCTTCTGGAACTCCCTGCCCAGCCTGTTCACAATCAGCAACAAGCAGGCAGGTCCCACCCTGAGAGTCTGTGCACTTCCTAGCCCCGGTCCAGCATCCTGGCAGCCACACTCCAGTCACGGTCCCTGCTCTTTGCCAGCCTTGCAGGGTGATGCCAACACACACCCAGTCCTCAATCTTCACCCCTCCCTGGGCTCTGTAGTGTCCAGCCCTCTTCTGGACAGGTCGGAGACATAATACAGTGAAACCTCCATTTAACGGACTAATTCGGGCGAGGGGGTGTCCGTTAAATGAAAAAGTCCGTTATTTAATAATAATTTAAAAAACGAGCTGTCGGAGTAGCAGCCCGACCGCCTCAGGGTCGGGGCGGCAGCTCCGCAGCCCGCTCGCTGCCGGGACCCGGGTGGCGCCCGGGAGCCGTCAGCCAGCCCACCCAGGTCCCGGCTCCCGGGACCCGCCAGCCAGCCCGCCCGCTGCCTGGACCCGGGCAGCAGCCGGGAGCTGGCAGCCAGCCCGCGAGAAATGGATTTGGGATGCATCAGACTTGCTCAGAAATTTTGTCCATTGCATCTGAAGTCTGTTAAATCGAGGTCCGTTAAATCGAGGTTTTACTGTACTGCTTTTGTTCCTCAAGACACAAGAGCATCACAGCACATTTGCTGGGATAAATCCCCCTCTGCTACATGCACAGCCTTGAGCTGCTTTACAGTAAAAATAAAAGAAGTGTATTAACAATAGGCCCTAGGGTCAGTGCTGCCAACTAACAGGTCTAAGTTAAGAGAGTTACAACCCATCTAAAAGTCTCAAATAATCTAGCAAGCTGCAGGCTTTGTTCAAGCTGTTGTCTTGGACCAGTCATTCATCTTCGCCGCCATGGCGGACTTTCCTGCCAAGTCCCTCCATGGAAGTACTGGGTGCTGGTTTTCCCTGGTCTTCCTAGGTGCAATATCTTTGCGTAAGATGGTCATCACCTACACTTAGGCTACGTCCACACTGGCAGTTGAGCGACAAACATCTTGTCTTTCAGAGGTGTTAACCTCCCGAAAGAGAAAAGTTTTGGCATGACAAGCGCCAGCGAGAAAAGCAGATTGTTGGCAGGAGAGCGTTCCTGCCAACAGTGCAAATGCTGCTTGTTGGGGGTGGATGTTTTTTGTCGGCAGGAGAGCCAGCAAACAGCGGCTACACTGCATGACTTTTAGCGGCACAGCTGTAGCAACACAGCCATGTTTCTAAAAGCTGTGTAGTGTAGACACAGCTTCAGTTCCCAGAGACTTCAACCCCTGCTTGGCTGAAGGGCCTGTCTTTCTCAGTTTGCATGAGTTCTAATCCCATCAGGCTGTCTAATGATACACACTGAAGACGGCATCTCTCCATGCTTATATCTCCTGAAGTTCAAAGTTTGTTTCAAGAGGCAGGTGGCCTCATGCTACTTCCCCCTTCCCGTGTGCTTCCCACCCCCTGCACGTAAATGCGGCTGCCATTGTTTTGACAGGTAGAGAGGTGCCTTCCCTTGGTCTGGGGACCCTTTTTCTCCCCTGGTTGGCCACAGATTTTAAAGCACAAGATCATTAAGTATCCAGATTCCTCAGACAGGGTTAATACAGATATCTCACAAGGACACCGCCTAGGGAGGCCTTCGGGGGGCCAAGAGAAATGAAGGCCAATGCTGGTCAGCCCAGAGCACTTCCCCAGCCCTAGTTCGGGCTTGGTCTCTCCCTGACTGCCTTCCTTAGTTGCCGAGTAAAAAGCCAAGTCCTTATTCCTGCACCTTCCCCCTCCCCATCCTTCGTTCTCCCCTCCGAGAGAGAGAAACCACCTTCTAATTTCCAGCCTGAATTTGTTCTTGTGCCAACATTGTCCTTTAGCTTCAATAGCCCTTCACCCTCCCTGATGCATTTATAGCTAGCAGTCATAGCCCCCCCTGCCTTCATTGTGCCAGGCTAAACAAGACCAGCTCTTCCGTCTCCTCTCAAGGCAGGACCTCTGTTCTCCTAGGAGTTCTTCTCTACGGCGGTACTGGTCTGAATTAATGTCTCTTGCCCATAGGTGGCCAGAACTGTGCACAGTGCCTCATACACTGGCATGAATACTTCTCTGCTGGAAATGCCTTGCCTGCTAGGAAGGGATTTGCATTTTTTGCAGTGCATGACTAGTGGCTCATGCTTGATCACAGGATGACTAACAACCCAGCTCTCCTCCTCTGCGGCTTCCAACTGAGTCCAAGAAGTTCTGCAAACCTAAGTGCATGATCTTGCACAGCTCCCCCTCACAACCAGGGCCACTGCCCCATGCCCTGCTAGGGGGGATGGGGATCTCTCAATCCAGCCAACAGCCATGCACCCTCCTGCTCCATGCACAGCCAGTGCTCTCCCAGGGCAGCCCCAGGTGGGTTCTCTCACTCCTGGGGTTTAGAACTTAATTAATAGCCACTTTTTGACATGGCCAGCCTATCTCAGCAGACACCCCACAGATGCATTAAAGGGTGGCAAGGATAGGTGAGCTCTGGAGGAACCTGTCCCCCCGCTGCATTCACCACAGCACCCTGTCCTCAGAAGGGCCAGGACCGCAGGGTTTGGCCTTAACTCAGAACTCTGCCCTGGGGGCAGGCAGCTGCGTACAATGCAGTGTTCTCGGGGCACAGCCCCTGCACCCACACCCAGCCTCGCTGGACCTGGACAGCTTGCTTGCCAGGCCCAGGGCTGTGGCTGAACTGAGCTCGATCCGTGGTGGGGTTTAGAACCAGTGGCACAGTGGGTTCCTCTCTTCAGCAGGTCTCAGGCCTCAGGCTTGGAGCTGGGCCCAGGAGCAGAGGCAGCCCCTAGCATGCAGCAGTTGGAGTACAAGGTGGCAGTGAAGCAGAGCGTGAAGGACTGTAAGTGCACATGCCCCCGTACGGCAGGGGGAGCGTCCGCCTAGCTGCAGGGACCTGAGCAGAGCTGAGCGAACTCGGCTCCTGCTCTGCCGCAAATTGTGCTGGGGATACCCTGGGAGCACCACACCCCAGGCCTTGGGTGCAGGGCAGAGCGCAGCAGAAGGGAAGATTGCAGTGAACCCCTCGCCTTCCCCCAGCTGCAGGAGCCCGTTCCATGTGCAAGGGGAGGGGGCATCAGAAGGGCCCTTTACCTCCCCTCACAGCAGGGCAGGAATCCCCTTCCACCACCATGCAGCAGGTGCACAGGAGGCCGGGGGGGGGGCGGAGACAAGGGGGCCCTTTACCTCCCCTCACAGCAGGGCAGGAATCCCCTTCCACCATGCAGCAGGTGCACAGGAGGCCCGGGGGGGGGGGGGGCATCAGAAGGGCCCTTTACCTCCCCTCACAGCAGGGCAGGAATCCCCTTCCACCATGCAGCAGGTGCACAGGAGGCCCGGGGGGGGGGGGGGCGGAGACAGGGGGGCTTTGCGGTCCTGACGCTGCAGCCTTTGCCTCTGCCAGTGGACTGGGAGACGTACATCCACCAGAACCTGCAGAGCCTGGTGGAGGTCAATGAGGACGGGCAGGTGGTGTGGCCCAGCGACTCCCTCTTCCGCTACTTCGAACTGCTGGAGCAGCTGCAGCACAACCTGGAAGAGCGCAAGAGGCTGCAGCATTACACAGGTGAGTAGGAGGCCCGTTCCCAAGCACACGCGGGTGAGCAAAGCCCCGCAAGGGAAGAGGTGCCTCTCCCACTCCTTTGGGACACTGCCTGGCCTCTTTTCTGCCTGCAGCTCGGACCCCCTCTCCCCAGCACCAGGGAAACAACCCCCCACCTAGGGAACAGGGCTCCCTGCAAGGCAGTTTCCCATGCCCCAGGCCTGCTCCCTCCCCAGTTTGCTGTGGGGCAGGCAGGCTCATTGCTATTGACCAGTTGGCATTGCTAGTTGTCTCCCATTCGCAACGAGATGCCCAGAATGGGGGAGACTGTTCCAGGGCAGGTGCCCACTGCCGCTACGTCATGTCCTGGCACCAGCACCACGGTGGATTGTCTACCCCCTTCCAGTGACTTCTCTGACCTCCCGGGGTGTGTAGTGCCTCCCAACAGTATCATCTGAGCATGGAATCGCTGTGCCCTCGAGCCGAGTTCCTGTTGTGTTGTTAGATCAGCACACGCACACCCCCCCACCCCCCAGCATGGCTGGACGAGTGGCCTGGGCAGGGCAGCTCCCTCCCAGCAAAGCCACTAGCTGTAGAGATCTGAGCACAGGGCCATTCTGCGGGGCTGTGTCTCCTCCTCGCTACAAGCTGATCAGCTTCTCAGTCCCTGGCGTCCGGGGACGTGCCAGGATTTCTCCAGCAGCAAACAGCCAGACCTCTTCTACCTTCCCTTCTTACAGTCATGGCCTTATTGAACATGGAGGACAAGTAGGGAGCCACGGCCAAGGAGCGGAGGGCAGCAGGAGAGCCCTGCCCCCAAGGGGAGAAGTCAGCACCACTACACTGCAGAGAACTACAGAGCTGCCTGCAGGAACAGCTGTCCCCCCCCACCCCCCCCAAACTCCTGCCTCAGGCTCAAAGCAGCCGGCCTTTGAGAGGGTCTTAAGACCTGGGCTAGATTAAACAGGAAGTAGCTGACCCTTGTACCATTACCCAGCTGATTCAGCCTTCCTCTCCAGGGCTCAGCCCTCCCTCCCCTTCCCTCCAGCTGTGGCTGCTCCCCCGTTCACAGCACAAGTGCCCCACAAGCCTGCCTCCCCATTTCCCTGGGGCTGCTGATGCTAACTGCACCATGGTTGGCATGCTGGAGCCTCCGACCTTCTCCAACAACATGCTGGGTCTGGGGCAGGTCAGGCTCCAGGCCTCGCCCAGCCTGTGGAGAGGGTGGGGGAGTGCTTCCCTGCCATGGGGCAGGGCCTGGATTCTTTATGGAGCGGAGCTCCTGCATCTAGTTCACACCATTCCCACCTACTCTTGCCCACGGCAGCAGTTCCTGTGGGGCCAGCCCTTACTGGTGCCTCCCGTCCGCTAACCTCTGCTCTGGTGCATGGGCTAGAGGTCAGCCCTGCTCCTCGGGGAAGTGGGGCTGTTTCCAGTTCGTCCAAGACAGGCTGCGCCATCACAGGCAGTCTCCCTGCAGCACCTGGGCTGTGACCCTGGGTACTGCCCAGTGCCACCAGTGGTGGCCTGGGGGCAGCACCTCCTCCTCCGGCTGATGAGCCCTTGTGCAGAGGAGCAGCCCTCCTTCCTGGGCAGCGTCCGGCCAGCCCTGCCTTCTCTTCAGGTGCCAGCTCTTCGCTCTCCACTGCTCACCAGAGGGCACTGCAGCACCAAGCATGCCTGGCCTGAGATAGGCCTGTTCCCAGAGCACTGTCCTGCCCTCCCTGGCCCCAGGCCCCTTCTCCGGGGTTCCCTTGCGCGCTCTGCTCCAGGTTGGGCAGTGGGTTCAGGGCTGGCTCTGGCCCTGCCCAGCCACCACTCCAGGACGTCTCTGCCTTCCCCAGGCCGAGGAGATGCACCCTCCCCTCCCCACTGGCACACCCCATGGAGCCCGTCCCCCGGCAGGGAGCAGAGGGAGCGGACTTTCCCTGGGCCCAGCAGAGTCTTGAATACAAGCCACACAACGTCCACTTGTCAAATCAGTGCGCTAGCGCTTTAAAAGAATCAAATGTGAACACCTGGCACCCCAACAGCGGAGCGATGGTGAGCCGGCGTTCACACCTTCCCCTCACCCCGGCCCGCGGGTGGGATTGCACGCGGCTCACCTATCAATCCAGGCCTTCCTTGGACTCCGGAGCAGAACCCACCCCCAAGGCCCCCCCGCCCCTAAAACTCTGCCCAAGAGGCATCACGGTCCATCTCTAGGAGACTCTGTACCAAGGGCCGAACCTGTGCCGGCCTCAATGCACGAGCGGAGCCGCTGCCCAAGCAGGGCCCATGGCGTCAGCCCAGGAAGCGCAAGGCGGCCATGAGGGAGAAGCCCAGCAGCATGGAGAGCACTTTGGGCAGGCGGCCCTTCGGGGCGTTCAGTTCGTGAGGCAGGATCTCAAGGAAGGTGATGTAGACAAAGGTCCCGGCCGCCATCCCTTCCAGCAGGCACTGCGCCATGGTGCTGCTGGGGCCGGGGTTCTGCATCATCACAATCCCCACGGCGATGCCAAGGGGAGACATGAGGGCGAAGGTGCCGATCAGAGCCACAAACCAGCGGGTGGGGACGTGGCTCTGGAGCAGCAGGAGGGAGAGGCTGACGGCAATCACGCTCTTGTGCACCAGGATGGCCACGCAGATCTGCAGCACCTTGGACTCCGTGTCCTGCAGCCCCACGGCCAGGCCCTCGAACAGCGAGTGCACCGACAGAGACAGGAAGAGGACAAAGGAGCGGAAGGACGAGTGGGCCCGGAAGTCTGCCGGCAGGTGGGGCGCGCCCGCCTCCACTGCCCACTCACCAGTGCCTGCTGGCTGGGGGGTGGCCTCCCCACAGGAGAGGAGGGGGGTGGCCTCCCCCGCCCCCTGCTCATTGCAGTCCAGGACCACCTGCTCGATGATGAGAACCAGCAGGAAGCCAAGCGTCAGGACGAACTCGGGAAAGGGGAAATCCACCTGGGGGAGCAGAGCGGGCGTTGGGGGAGCAGAGCGGGCGTTGGGGGAGCAGAGCGGGCGTTGGGGGAGCACAGGGCTCCAGCCCCCCCATCCCGCAGAGACGACCCCACCGCACTAGGGAAGCGGGAGGAACAGCGAGCCCAGCTGGCCCCCTGGGCTGTGCCCATCCCGCGCTATTCGGGGAGGGGGCTGCGGTACCCTACCGTGATCCGCTGGCTCCGCAGCTCCTCCCGCAGGTCAGACAGGGAGTCCGGGACGATGTCCAGCAGGCAGGTGGCCAGGAAGATGCCTCCGGCCACGCAGCCCACGAAGCTGCGCCAGTGCCCGCGGGTCCCTGCACCGGAGAGGGAAGAGTCAGTGTAGCAGCCCCCCACTGGGCAAGGGGGGGCAGGATCCCGTCGTCCCTCCTCCCCCGGGGACCCCGGCCCGCGGGAGGGGGGGCAAGATCCCGTCGTCCCCCCTCTCCCGGGGACCCCGGCCCGTGGGGGGGGGGGGCAGGATCCAGTCGTCCCCCCGGGGGACCCCGGCCCGCGGGAGGGGGGGCAGGATCTCGTCATCACCCCGGGGGACCCCGGCCCGCGGGAGGGGGGGGCAGGATCCCGTCATCCTCCCTCCCCCGGGGACCCCGGCCCGCGGGAGGGGGGGGCAGGATCCCGTCGTCCCCCGGGGACCCCGGCCCGCGGGAGGGGGGGGGCAGGATCGCGTCGTCCCCCCGGGGACCCCGGGGGACACCAGCCCGCGGGGGGGGCAGGATCGCGTCGTCCCCCCGGGGACCCACCCGCGCCCCGCAGGCGCACGGGGAGCAGCCCGCAGAGCAGCGGCAGGAGCAGCAGCCCGAGCAGGGCGCCCAGCTTGGCCGCTAGCAGGGACCGCATGACGTCACTTAGGGGCTGCCGAGCCGCCCGCGCGAGCTTTCAACCCGCGGGACAGGCCCCGCCCACAGGCCCCCGCCGCGCCCGGGATTGGCCAGAGCCGCGGAAGGGGGAGGATCTGCATAATACGGGGCGTGGCTTGCACGCCGTGGGCGCGCCCCACGCACGTGGCGTTGGCGGGATCCGTTCCACGCGGTCGGTGTCGGGCGCGGTCCGGTTCCGCTCCCCCCCCCCGCCCCCTACTGGCCCCGGGCCTCTCCCAGCTCCGCTCCCGGCGGACGGGTCCGTTCTCTGGGGCTGGACCTGCTCCCGGGAGAGGGTCGCTCTGTCTGCTCCGGCCGGGCTAGAGCCGGGTCCGTCCCCGCCAGCCCCGCCCCGCAGATGGGAAGGGAGCTGGAGATGGGGGGGGCTCATGCGCCTTGGGGACAGCATAGGGGGGTCAGAGCCTGGCCCTGGCTTCCTTTCGCTGCTCCCCCGGGGCTGGACACGTGGGCGGGTGCCTCGCGAAGAGGGGGGAGGGGAGACTAGCAGCAGAAGTTTGAATGTCTGTCAATCAATCTCGCCTCCTTTACTGAGCCCCCCCCTCCACCGCATGGCTCCCCCTCGGGGCGTCTTCCCACGACTGGCCAACGCTGGGCCTGCAGGGACACCTGGGGGCCAGCCCGTGCCGGGGAGGTGCCGTGCCTGTCCCCGCCGGTGACCCCCAGAAGCCGGAGGGGCATCAGCAGCCATGTAATCCCACCCCAGCTGTGTGGTACCTGGCCTGCCTCAGTCATGCCCTGGGGAAGCAAGGCCCACAGACTAGCCTGGTGCTGCCGAAGAACCAGCATTTCCCCTCCGGCAGCTCTTGGCTTTCACTGGCTGCCCCATTGTTCTCCGAGTGCGGGATAGGAGCCTAGCCAGCTCGTTTTACATCCCCGCCTGTTCCCTCTTGTTCTGCTTTCTCAGCTAAGCAGCTTTAGGGCTTGTCTACACGCAGGGGGACTGCACCCCTTTCAAATGATAGCAATGCAAAAATTGTGTGTGGACAAGGCTGTAGTCTCACCTTGTACTGGAACCCCCCCCCCCCCCAATTACCTTGTACTGGGCACTGTGCCCGCCCCTGGCTTCCAATCACCTTGTCCGTCCCCCCAGGCATCCAATCACCTTGTACTGGCCACTCCCCCCCTCCCATCACCTTGTACTGGCCACTCCCGCCCCAGGCCTCCAATCCCCTGTGTCACTGTTGACCTCTCTGGAGTTTCCTTGACTCTGTGTGCGAGATCCTGGTCTCCTGATGTATCCTTGAGTGGGCTGGAGGAGGGGTGTCTGCTGTCTGTTTATGCAGAGTTATGGGGAGCAGGGAACCTGAGCCGTGTATCTGCCTGTGGGGTGGGGGCAGTGGCGGTATTTCTGCTGCTGCAGCCCTGGAGGAGTGTGAGGGAGAAGCTGCCGGGGCTCTCTGCTCAGGACACTTTTGAGGTAAGGATGAGCAAGGGCAGCAGTTTTCAGGGTCAGGGACATTTTCCTGCAGGGTTCAGGCTTGAGTGAGTCACATGCAGACCTGAAAGGAAAAACCACTGAAAACCACTGTCCTGTGAGCTGGGGAGGGGAGCGGGGAGTCGTCCCATGGTGGGGAGGACCGGCTGCAGAAAGGGGCCAGAGCCCCCAAGTTCAGGAGGGGGCCATGCCCTGGGCGAATCAGTCAGTCCAAACTCTCCAGGGCCAAGTCTCTTAAAGGTGAAAGAGGAAAACCAGTCTCCCTGTCTGCCAGGGGAAGAATCCAGGATGTGGGATCTGAGTCCATTTCCCTGGAGTGACTGTGACTTCCCTTAACCCTTCGGACAAGTATTTTCCCCGAGCAGCTTCTGGCTCCCAGCCCCCTAAGCCTAGCCATGGGGCCCAGCCCTTCTCTGGGACATTGGTCAAGGTAAGAAATTCCTGCCCCTTGACCTGTTTGCCCATTTGCCATTGCAGAGGGAACTAAACGGCAAACACGAAATCAAGCAAAACAGTTATGAGCTAGCTCTGGGCTTGCCAGTTGTCTAATTGCACAAACCCAACACCCTTGCCCCGGCCACGTCCCTGCTCCCTCCACCCTGCTCCCTCCCTTGCCCGCTCGCCCCTTCCCTCACTCGCTTTCACCGGGCGGGGGTAGGAGGGGATGTAGCTGCTTTTATTGACATCCTTGCTTGTCCCCTGCCCCGGAGGGAGCTGTGGAGCCCCAAGACCTGCCCACCTCACCCGGACTGAAGCTTGCCGCTAGTTTTGTGCCTACCTCTCTTGCCCCTGCTTGGCCTGGAAAGAGGCGTTGGCCCGTGACCAGTTCAAGTGGTCAATGGGGGCTAGTATCCTGGCCATGTTCTGCAGCTGAAGGCCAGGATCCCATGGCCAAGTGGTCCAGCATGTCTGGGGCCTGGCTGCCTCTCCAGCTTGTCCTGCTGTTTGAAGGTGCCACACAGGGAGCTCCTGCCCTGTGGCCTTTCCAGCAGTTGGAAAGGAGGGGAGGTGTAAACACTCACCGGGAGGGGGCAGTGCCTGCCCCAGGTGGGCTCTGACCTGCCATGTTGGACACACAGTGCCCAGGCAGTGGGCAGGTGAAGATGAGCTGGAATGCAGCACAGCCAACCTCTGGGCCTGGAGGTGGCGGGTCCCTTCGTCCTGCAGTGCCCCAGTTGTCCGGGGGACTGGGCCTGGCTGCTGGAGAAGGCAGGCAGCTGCCCCCATCCCAGGACACTTCACGATCTCCTCCGCTATTGTGCTGGTGAATGGAGCTGGGCAGGCCCGGGCCCAAGACATCAATAATGGAGCAGGCTGGCCATTGTTCAGGGGCAGAGGCGTCCGCAGATTCGCCAGGCTACGCAGGGACAGGCCTCGGGTTACAGGCTCACGCCAGAGACCCAGCATCAGGTGTGACGCGCCGATGTTTTGTCAGGACCAATACATCGATGGTGCACAGCTTCTCCGAGCACTGAGCCCAGTGAGGGGCTGGGCTGCCGGTCCGGGGCTGTGGGCTGGACTATGGGAGAGGGGATGGGTATAGGAGGGCCAGGAGGATGGGCGATGGGTACAGGAGAGGATGGGGGGGATGGGCTATGGGTACAGGAGATGGGGGATGGGCTATGAGGATGGGGGGGGGGTGTTGGTCTCTATCCGTGGGAGCAGCTATTATCATTAATGCCAGTAGCACTGAGAGCCAGCAGCCAAGATTGGGCCCATGCTGTCAGGGGCTGCAGGGACCTCAACTAAGATGGGGCCCCGTGATGCTGGGGGCCCCTTGGACCCAGACTGAGATGGGGCCACATGAATCTGGACGGAGATGGGGGCCCCATGGTGTTGGGGTCTCCACAGTCCCCGACTGAGATGGGGGCCCCTGGTGCTGGGAGCCTGTTAGAGAAAGTTAGCTCATGTAACTCCATTTTGAAGTTCTTCTCGGCCCTTATCTTGAGGCCAACCCAGCGCATACCAGAGAAAGGGGGGAGCCTCTAGACACCAGCGGTTTCAAGTACCTTGGAACAAAGGAAAGGGCAGCCTGAAACTGCTGGGTCAAAATAAGGAGTTCACGTGAACATCAGCCTGTGGCCATGAGCTCAATGCAGAAGGGATAGGTGGGAAATAAGAAAATCGCCTTACCATAAGCTAGAAGGCCCGCTGCACGAGGGGTACATGTCCTGCTGTAGAGTATCTCATCTATCCTTTGTCTATTTCGGAGTCCTTGCTTAGCAAGAGTACCACACAGCTGTGTAATAAACTGGGTTTTTCTTTTTCTGCATTTTATTAGAATAATTCCTGTGCCTCAGCCTAGACTCGAAGTCTGCGTGACTAGGGGGTGTAATTCGTAACAGTTTTCAAGCTGCGTGGCCTATAGGCGTAATTCGCAGCAGTTCTTGAGCTGTACGTGACCCAAAGGTGTAATTCATAGCGGTTCTCTTGAACCGTGTGTGTGACCTGTAGGTGTAATTCGTAACAGCCCTCGGGCTGTGCGTGACTTGTGAGTGTAATTCGCAACAAGCCCCAACGGGCCCGGGCCATATTGTGGCTCTTCACGTCCATTGATTTCAATGGGTCTGGGCCCAAGTGACTTTCACCGGGGAGTCTGTGGCACATGCGGGAAACAGCCCCAGGTCTCCTGAGTTCTGGCGCAGCCTCTTTGCCCTGGCGCCCCCGCAGTCTCTGCCCTGCCCCTGGCGAGGGGGGTGTAAGGGGAGCTGGACTGTAAGTAATGCTCTGCCGGCGGGAAGAGATCAGGTGAGCTGGATTCGGTGTCCGGTGTCATGCTACAGGTCCTGTTCCCTGAGCGAGCTCCCTGCTCCCCAGTCCAGCTGGACGCCCCTGGGACCACCCGCTTCCCCCACCACTGGCTTCCGGGGGCTCCTGCCCTGCTAAGGACCCAGAAATGGCTCTGTCCCCCTGGTGCGTCTGGCTGCTGCTGCTGCAGCCTCTGCCCCCGGCGGGTGAGTGTGGAGGCGCTTGGGGAAGGGGGGGTATCGGCATGTAAAGCGTCTTCCTGGGGTATGCTCCGGAGAGGCAGCGTCTCAGCTGAAACAGGGGCCAGTGAGGAGCAGAAACCCAGGCGCTGGGGTGGGGGGCAGGGCAGGCCAGGCCAGCCGACCCACTAGCCTCACATCCCGGACTGGGGCTGGGGCTGGAAACGCTGTCCCAGGACGGTTCCAAGTCAAAGCCCTCCCAGCCCCCTGGGGCCCAGCTCGGGTGGCGACCCGGAGGCCCCCCGCCCCCGCAATAGCCGCACGGCTCTTCTCAGATGCTAGCGCCAGTAAGGCCATGGGCAGCTCTCTGGGGAGCAGCAATGTCTAGGGCTGGGCACGTGCTGAGGTGGGCGCTGGGAGCCAGGCACTGCCACGGCAGCAGGTCCCGTGCACTGGTGGGACCCGTGATTCCTGGCCAGCCGGGTGTGGAGAGGCTCTGGGCTGGGCAGCCCCGCTCGGAGACCTGGGGCAGGTGGCACGACTGGCGCTGTGCGAGTCCCGGCCCTGCAGCCTGAACACGCTGGAGCTGCGGGGGGAGCTGCCGGGGGAGGTCCTGGGGCTAAAGGACCCCGGCCCTGCCCCAGCGGGCTCCCAGTGGCCAGGACCTGAGCCAGGATTGTGGGTGGGCAGCTCTGGAGGCCTCTCCGCTGCCCTGATTGGCTGGGAAGGGCTGTGGGGTGAGGTGGCCCAGTCACCGGGCAGGGAGCTGGGGTCCTTGGCGGTATGGGGTGACCCTGGCTCTGTCTGGGGCCCTGCTCCAGGCCGTCTCAGCCAGCTTGGCTTCCCTGGCAGGAGCAGCCCCGGAAGGGCCCAGGGGCCTGGTCTGGGACCTCGTCTCCTGCCTGACGTGGGCGGGCGGTTGGCGGTCGGGTGGCTCTGTCCTGTCCAGCCTTCCGGCAGGCCTGAGACGGCAGGAGGAGGGGCAGGCTCTGGCCAGGCTGGAGTCCCTGGGGATCCTGCCAACGGTCGGGACTTCCCCCCACCGGGCCCTGTGGCAGAGCCGGATTTCTGGCTTTCTCCACGACGTCTCCATGCGCCTGGAGAAGCAGGAGCCGGGAGGCACGTCCTGGGGGAGCCTGCTGCAGCCCCTCCCATCTCCACCCGCCCCGCACCCCGCTCTGCCGCTGGGGGACGTCCTGTTCTCGCTGAGGGGCAACCCGGACTGGGACGTGCTCCTGAGCTTCCTCCACAGCCTGCTGGGCAGAGACCATGCCCTGCTCCTCCTGCAGCAGAACTGGGCGCGGCCTGGCCGCCTGGGGGAGGCTCTGGCCCAGGCGCTGTGCATGGGGGGGCTGGGCCAGGGCAGCCCCCTGCCAGGCCGTGGGAACTGCAGCTCCAGCGCAGACTGGATGTCGCAGCTGCTGGAGCTCTTGGCGGGAACCAGCTGGAAGACAAGGGTCCATCTGCGGCCCGCAGGCCCCGTCCTGGCTCCTGAACGTGCGAAACCCCCCCGCACGCTGCTCGGGGCCGTCCGAGAGCCGACCCCCAGCGCCGGCAGCCTCCCGCAGATCTCCCGGACCCAGCAGCCCGGGCTGGCCTCTGTGGACACCCTGTGGGGGGCCCTGGAGGAGGCCAAGCAGCGTCTCCTGCGGCGGATGGGCCGATCGCTCTACTCCGGCTTCAGGAGCAGGCTCTCGCGGGTGACGGGGTTGCTGGTGGACGAGGTCTCGGTGGCCCTGGGCGTCCCTCGGTCGGATCGAGAGGGGAAGTGCTCCGAGGGTGAGTCGTTCCTTCCCAGGACTCACGGGGCCCCAGGCTGCCAGGCACCGGCTGCTCACTCATTCCTTCCCTTCTCCTTTTCCAGGGACCCTGCAGCAGCTGCTGCTGTGGTGAGTCATGGGCGCGGCCGGCGCGTGGCCACAGTCAGACCCACGGGCCCCGAGGTGGAGAGTCCCTGCTTGGGCCTGGCTCCACGCGAGGTCTCCCCAGTGCTGGGCCCAGGGGCTCCCGGGATTTCAGCCGTAACCTTCTGCTGACCCCCCCCCCCAGCTGCGTTGCCTGGGAGAGGAGGGGGCTCTCCTGACCTGGGGGGGTCTGGGGTGGGCTGGGACTCTGTGGGAGAGGGCCCAGGTCCCAGGCGAAGGCAGGGAGGAGGAGGAGGAGGAGGAGGACCATTGGGGGCGGGGGGTATGTGGGGAGGCAGGGCCCAGGTGGGGAGAGGTGGGGGGACGGTGTCCCTGGGCCCTGGCGTGTGGATTGCAAGGCGGGAGGGTTTGGGGCCAGGCCGGGTGGGGAGAGGTGGGGGGACGGTGTCCCTGGGCCCTGGCGTGTGGATTGCAAGGCGGGAGGGTTTGGGGCCAGGCAGGGTGGGGAGAGGTGGGGGGACGGTGTCCCTGGGCCCTGGCGTGTGGATTGCAAGGCGGGAGGGTTTGGGGCCAGGCCGGGTGGGGAGAGGTGGGGGGACGGTGTCCCTGGGCCCTGGCGTCTGGATTGCAAGGCGGGAGGGTTTGGGGCCAGGCCGGGTGGGGAGAGGTGGGGGGACGGTGTCCCTGGGCCCTGGCGTGTGGATTGCAGGGCGGGAGGGTTTGGGGCCAGGCCGGGCATGCGGGATTCTCCAGCCATGCGGATGGGGTGGAGGCTCAGCGAGGTGCATGACCAGCTCCCCCGTCTGATGCCAACAGGGGCATCAGGCACAACATCAGCTGGAACGCCCGGACCCTGGGGTTCAGGTCTCCGACCTTCCCGTCCCCTCCGCCAGTGCTGAGCTGCCTGCAGCCTGCCCGCCGGCCCCCCCGAGTCACAGAGCGGGCGGCTGGAGACCCGTGGGGGGAGCCCTGGCCCTCAGCCGAGGTTCTGGAGTCCGCCTGCAATGACACGATCCCGGGCCTGCCCGGCGTCTCCAACTTCACGGTCTATCTCTACTGCAGTCTAGTCAACGGCTCAGCTGGCTCTAGCCAGCCGCCGGCCGACCTGGGGGCCGCGTGCTCCAGCGCCGGCTGGTATTTCTCCTCCGCCAGCGGGGACTCCCTGTGGGTGAGGACGTGCAGGGAGTACTTCCCCAGCCAGTTCAACACCACGGTCTGCAGCAATGCCTCCCTGCTGCAGCTGCCCAGTCCCAACCAGCCGCTGATGGAGCAGTTGTGTGCCAACCTGTCCCTGTCCCCCAAAGGCGGCAGCTGTCTGGAGGGGCTGCCCGGGGCCGCCTGGAGCCACAAGGATTTCTGGAGCTGCTTTCTGGAAAACCAGACTCTCTGGACTCAGTGGCTGTGCAGCGATGAGAGCCTGCAGGCGGTGCCCGCGGACAGCGGCGCCTGGATCTCCAGACTCTGCCAGCGCCGCCAGCTCCAGGGAGAGGCACTGAACTCCTCGCGGCTCAGGAGCGCGGATCCCTGCAACGTCCATGCCTGGAGCCCCCAGGCGCTCAGGAACGCTAGCCTGGTGGAGCAGTGTCGGGCCGTGAACCCC
Organism: Sternotherus odoratus; assembly: GCA_032164245.1. Lineage (NCBI taxonomy): Eukaryota > Metazoa > Chordata > Testudines > Kinosternidae > Sternotherus > Sternotherus odoratus. Next base: position 616,604 of record JAVMKO010000010.1, on the reverse strand, counting down.
GCTAGCTTCCAGGAGCTGGTGTGTGAGAATTCCTCCCTCCTCCAGTCTTTGGAGTCTTCCCACCCCTGGCTCCTGGAGCACTGCCTGGACTCCCTGCAGCACGGGCCGTGCCTCCTGCAGCGCCTCTTGGACATCCTGCCTGTTTCCTCTCCCATGGACGTAGCTCGGCTCTGCCGGGACCCTGCGTCCTACCTGCTGGGGCTGCTGGCCCAGCTCACGCACTGCGAGGAGGAGACTCCCCGCTGGATCCTCAGCATGAACTATGTCCTGCGCCTGCTGGACTTCACCCTGCCCTCCTCCCAGCTGGGCGAGGTGGGGCAGGCGGCCAGGGACCAGCTGAGTGAGGCCATCCTGCTCTCCAGCCTCCTGGACAACAGCTCCTTCTGGGCCTTGCTGCAGGGGAACTCCTCCCTGAGCATCCTGCAGGCCGTGGACCAGTACCTGCGGCAGGAGCACGACGCCTCCAAGGAAGAGCTGCTGAGCTGCTTCAGTGTGAGTGGTGCCGTTCCCTGCCTCGGGGCGGGGAGCGAGTGGCTGATGGATGCTCTTGCTCCCCTGCCTCAGCCCCTGGGTTCGCTGCAGGAGCCATGCTGGGGCTAAGCTCCACCTCCAGGCCTTTGTGCATCCCCCAGGTGCGGGGTCGCTGCAAACCCCAACACAGCCACTTGCATGTGCACTTCTTGGTGCATGTCCCCAGACCGATCCCGAACTGCTCTGCACGCCCACCCCAAACCCCGGCGCTGGACGCTGCATGGACACCACAGCACCAGCCCCGGGAGGCCAGAAACCCTGAGTCAGGCCCTCACCACGGGGAGATTTGACAAGAGAATTCGCTCTGGGCCTGCTGCTCTGGGGCGTGGTTCACAGTGAACGCTGAGCTTCGTGGGGCGCACAAGGGCTCGCAGCCCAGCTGTGGTGGGAACAGACCTGCAGTCTCCGGAGTCCTCACCCACTGCCCCTCCCTTGTCCACGCTCCCCTCTGTGTGCGGGACCCCCAGGGCCGTCTAGCCAACCCCTACCAAAGTGGAGGAGGTGTTGTGGAACCCCCCAGGCAGGTGCCCTGTGCGGGGCAGGTTGGCGTGTGTCCGTCGGGCATGCCGAGGGCAGAGGTGTCTGGCATGCTGTCACGGAGCGCCCGGGCGAGGGTCTGGAACCGCTCCCTAGGAAGCCAGACCGGACTCCGGGTGGAGGGCCCCTTCTCCGTACACAGCCTGTGTTCCAGGCCAGGAGCTTCAGGGGTCCCCACTTCCACCTTCCTGGGTCTGTCCTTGGAGCATTCAGCACCTTCTGCCCCTCCGTGTGCTTCCCTCAGCAAGCCCACCTGGGCGGGGTCCTGGGGGAGCCCATGGGTTCTGCACCCCAAATCCACAGTCAAACGTGACTCTCAGCCAGCCAGCAGAATAGACGGTTTATTTAAGATGTTAGGAACCATCCAACTCCCAGCTTCTCAGTCCAAACAGGGTCCCTCAGTTAGGCCTTTCTGGGGGATGCCAGGAGGTGAGACCCAGATTCTGGGCTCCTGCTTCTTCCCCAGGTTTATTCGATGACTTTCATCTGGTCCAACACAGACCATGCAGTGAGAGAGCGTGAGCCTTCAGCTGGATCCATCTTGGGGGCCAGAGAGCGAGTTGGCTTCTCTGCCTCTCCCAGCTCGACCCAGACCCAGACTGACCCAAAACCCCCTCTAGCCACTTCCTGCTCCTTTGTCTCTTTTTGTTTGGTTTCCCGGGCTTCCCTTTAACAGGTTCAGCTGACCTCCCTCCCCCACCTGGGGTCAGGTTACAGCTTCCAGGGATGCACAGAGGGGAGGGCGTTGCCTCCTTGCTTCCAGCGTTAGCCCCCATCCCTTCACATAGACACCCAAGAAATGCACATGGGAAACTGAGGCACGCACACACAGCACCCCCACTTCGCCACACATGCAAAGCAAACCTGCCGGGAGAGCAGAAGTGCCTTGAGCAGCTGCAGACCGAGGTCTCTGAATCGCTGGGGAGCCCATACCCCCAGGTGAACGGCCGGCCCTAGCACGGTCCATCTCTCCACGCTGGGCGAGCAGCGCCGCCCTCTGGCAGGGCCAGCGAGCTGCAGTGACCAGTGGGTCATTCCTGGAGAGCCCTTGGCCCAGGTTCCCTGCCCTGTGGGGAGGGAGAGGCCCTTCTGCCTATAGCCACGCACCGAGCTCTGGCTCCAGCAGACCCACTCAGAGACCGCATCGTGCCCTGGGACGAGGGCTGTCAGCAACGCTGCCGGCTGCCCTGTCTGTGATGCTCCCCAGCAGCGATGTGTGTGTGTGGGGGAGCCCTGGAACTGGCTTAATGGGTCATTTAACAGCTAGCTGAGCAATCACATAGTCCCCCAAACCTCCCCCGAGATCCTGGGTCCCATCAACCTGGGAACTCTTGGGCAGCACCCAGCCGGGGTCTTTGGTTAACGCATGGTGGTCCAGTGCAGGGAGCCTCGTCCCCGCGGCTGCCCCGGCATTCCCCTACCCCATCGCACCCAGGGTGACCAGACAGCAAGCGTGAGAAATCGGGGGGGAGGAATAGGAACCTGTACAAGAAAAAGACCCCAAATCGGTCACCCTACTGGCACCAGGCAGCCCGGTGATGCCGCGCTGTGGGGAAGGGTCAGGCCCTGCACAGCCAGGGGCCCACATGACCCATCTCTGGAATGAGAGCTCGTCAGTCTTCTGGAGTCCAGGACGGTCGTGGGGCCAGGAGAGGGGCCGAGGGAAAGAGCCCAGAGCTCTGGAGAAGTCCCCTCTCTGGCCCTGCGTCAGTGCCCCAGGGGAAACGCAGATTATTCCCCTTCCCCCCTCCCCTAGACCCCCCGCGTGCTGGGATGGAGGGGGCCGGGGGAAGGTCAGGGGAGGGTCCCTTGCTGGGAGCTCTCCTGTTCTCTCCTGCAGCCTGTGCTCTGGGAACTGATCCAAAGAGAAGAGGGGGCCGCGGTGCTGGAAGTCCTTGTGCAGGTATTGACCCCGCTCCGCAGGGCCTGGGGCCGCTCCCACTCCCGCCCTGCGGCCCCCAGAGGTGCCCCTGGGGGGGCGGGTGCCCGTACGCCAGTAAGACCCTTGCCACCTCCCGCAGCTCATGCCCCCTGCCCTGGCGTTTGGTGGGGACTCCAGCCTAGCTCGGCTTGCTGGGCCCCGTGGGCCCCGCCGTGATGCGCTGTCCTTCCTTCCCCCCAGGAATACCTGCAGATGCCGCAGGAACATTTCCAGCAGTTGCTGCTGTCGGCGGAGAGCGAGGCCGTGCGGCGCTTCCTGTCCCTGCTGCACCGCGCCTGGCCGCGGCTGCAGGTGAGCGGCGTGTGCGGTGTGTGTGTGTGTGTGTGTGTGTCAGTGGTGCCTTAGGGATGAGGATCCATCGTGGGCTCTGGCCGCGTGGGGGGTCTCCGCACGGTGCGGGGGCCCTGACCCGCTGCTCCCGCAGGTGCCCCTGTCGGACGAGCCGGCGCTGCAATCTCTCGCCTCGCGACTCATGGGCCGGTTCCCCCAGCTCACCCCGCAGCTCCTCCTCGACCTGTCGCAGTTCCTGCCCTTCATGGCCGTGTCCGACATCCTGAGGGTCCCGCCAGCCCTGCTGGCTAATGAGAGTGTGTGAGTGGGGCCCACCCCCTGCCTCCCGGCCTTAGACCCACCTCACCCCAAATTGCCCCCCAAATCTGAGCCCTTTAAACCTGGTAATGCCACTCCCACGTTGAGCCCCAGTGCCCTGCGTACCCCATACCCTCTCCCCATGCCCTGTAGTGCACCCGGTCTCCTCACACACACCCCCAGCTCTGGCCCCTGCTCTGACCCCAGCTCCCCACGTTCTGTCCAGTCCAGCATGGGGTGCCCCAGGGCTGAGGAGCGGGTACTGGGGGAGGGGAGCGGAGCCGCCATGGGTCTGGGCGGGGGGTTCTCGGCCATGTCAGCTCTAACGTGCCGCCCCCTCCAGCTTAGCCGCACTGCGGAGTCACAGCGCCCGCATGAAGCTGGTGCAGAAAAGCGCCTTTGCCAAGCTGCTGCTGCAGGCCCCGCTCCTGGGGGACGTGCCCACGTGGCGCCCGGGCTTCCTCCGCGCCGTCCAGCCCCTGCTGCCTCACCTGCCGCTTCGTCGCTTTGTGCAGCTCACGCCTCAGCAGGTGGGAGGCAGCGCCGCGCCCCCAGAGGGCCCAGCGCTGTGGGGGTCACTGCTGGTGGGGGGCCGATCCCACGGCTGCTCTGGCTCTGTCCTGCGGGGTCAGTTCTGCCCCATTCCCCAGCTCCCAGGCTCAGTCCCGGTGTTCCTTCCTCCCCAGGCCTCAGGAGCCCCCCTCCAGCCCTGCACCCCAAGGGCCGAGATTCCCCCCACTTCCCAGGAGTGGAGGCCCCCCCAGGCCCTGCACCCCAAGGGCCGAGATTCCCCCCACTTCCCAGGAGTGGAGCCCCCCCCCCGGCCCTGCACCCCAAGGGCCGAGATTCCCCCCACTTCCCAGGAGTGGAGGCCCCCCCAGGCCCTGCACCCCAAGGGCCGAGATTCCCCCCACTTCCCAGGAGTGGAGCCCCCCCCCCCGGCCCTGCACCCCAAGGGCCGAGATTCCCCCCACTTCCCAGGAGTGGAGGCCCCCCCAGGCCCTGCACCCCAAGGGCCGAGATTCCCCCCACTTCCCAGGAGTGGAGCCCCCCGAGGTCCTGCACCCCAAGGGCTGGGACCCCCCGACCCCTGGGAACTGAGTCTTGTGGAGGATTCGGTGGCGTTGCTCCTCCAGTGCCCTGGCCTGTCTCTGCTGCACAGATCCAGGGGCTGGCTGGCGGTTGGCAGGACGTCCGGCTGGGGCTGGCCCAGGGCCGCCATGTGGCACACAGCTTGATCAACGGGAGCCGGGGGGCTGGGGAGCAGCAGGTGCACAGGTGAGGAGCCCGCGGGGCACTGGGGGGTTGTGGGGCTTGTGTTACCTTGTAGGGGTGATTGGTGTCATTGTGCGGAGGTTCTGGGACTCGGGTTGTCACTGCAGGGACGGTGGGTGGGAGGAGGGGTCGGGTCGGGTTGGGTTGTCACTGCAGGGCCGTTGGGGGGGCAGGTTGTCACTGGGGGTTGGGTTGTCACTGCAGGCCCTGTGGGGCGGGGGGGGCGGGTTGTGTCATCACTGCAGGGCCCGTGGGGGGGGGGGTCAGGTCGTCACTGCAGGCCCTGGGGGGGGGGGGTCAGGTCGTCACTGCAGGGCCCGTGGGGGGGGGGGGGGTCAGGTTGTCACTGGGGGTTGGGTTGTCACTGCAGGCCCTGTGTGGGGGGGTCAGGTCAGGTCGTCACTGCAGGGCCTGTGTGGGGGGGTCAGGTCAGGTCGTCACTGCAGGGCCCGTGAGGGGGGGTCAGGTCGTCACTGCAGGGCCCGTGAGGGGGGGGGTCAGGTCGTCACTGCAGGGCCCGTGAGGGGGGGGTGTCAGGTAGTCACTGCAGGGCCCGTGGGGGGGGGGGGGTCAGGTTGTCACTGGGGGTTGGGTTGTCACTGCAGGCCCTGTGTGGGGGGGTCAGGTCAGGTCGTCACTGCAGGGCCTGTGGGGGGGGGTCAGGTCAGGTCGTCACTGCAGGGCCCGTGAGGGGGGGTCAGGTCGTCACTGCAGGGCCCGTGAGGGGGGGGGTCAGGTAGTCACTGCAGGGCCCGTGAGGGGGGGGGGGGGGGTCAGGTAGTCACTGCAGGGCCCGTGAGGGGGGGGGGGTCAGGTAGTCACTGCAGGGCCCGTGAGGGGGGGGATCAGGTCGTCACTGCAGGGCCCGTGAGGGGGGAGGGTCAGGTTGTCACTGTAGGGCCCGTGAGGGGGGGGGTCAGGTCGTCACTGTAGGGCCCGTGAGGGGGGGGGGGTCAGGTCGTCACTGCAGGGCCCGTGAGGGGGGGGTCAGGTCGTCACTGCAGGGCCCGTGGGGGGGGGGTCAGGTTGTGACTATAGGGCCCGTGGGGGGGGGGGTCAGGTTGTCACTGTAGGGCCCGTGAGGGGGGGGGGGTCAGGTCGTCACTGCAGGGCCCGTGAGGGGGGGGGGTCAGGTCGTCACTGCAGGGCCCGTGAGGGGGGGAGGGGGTCGGTCAGGTCATCACTGCAAGGCCAGTGGAGGGTCAGGGTGGTGCCATTCCTCGGGGGTAGGGTCACTCTGTGGGGCCCACGCTCCTGCCCCCCATTAAGGGACTTCTCGTCTCTCTAGGCTGGGGGCCCTGGCGTGCTATCTGAGCCCTGAGGAGCTGCAGGCCTGGGCCCCGCTGCGTGACCCCTGGGGGCCGGTGGAGCAGAACTTGCTGGCCTGCGCTGCCAACGGGGTGCTGCACCAGCACGGACGGGTGAGCGGAGCTGCTGCGGGGCTCCCGTGGGCGGCTGTCCTGTCTGGAGCTCTGGGGCCCCTCGGAACCAGCCTTGGGGCAGAGCAGTGGGGCCGGGGGCTGTAGAGTGACGGGCTTGGTGCGGGCGCTGCTGGGGTGACGGGTGAGTGGCCAGGGCCCGTGTCGGTCAGCTGGTCGGCTCTGGCTGACGGGCTCTACTTGCCGGGGCGTCTGCCCATCACAGCGCCGGGTGCCAGGTGCTGCGGTGCGGCGAGCGGGTGCAGCGGCTCCCGGCAGACGCAGCCTGTGGGAATACAGGGCCAAGGCCCCCTCCCCTTCCGACGGATCCCCCGGCTCCAGCCCCTGTCCGGCGGGAACCTCCCTTCTGCCAGCCCCGCTGCCCGGGTGCTCCCCCTCCTGCTTGCAGGTCGCCCACGCGCTGGCGGATTTGTTGCGCTCGGCCAGCCTGGCTGCTGTCGGGCCGCAGGAGCTGCGGGCCTGGCGAGGCCTCATTCCGGAGCTGGGCGTGAGGTTCCTGCAGCGCCTGTCGTCCACTCAGCTCAGGGCTCTCCTTCCTGAGCTGCAGGCTGCACACCTGACACCTGCCCAGGTGAGTCCCCACCTGCTCACCCTCCAGGAGCCCCAGCGCCCCCTGCTGTCTCGTACCTGGAGCGGCGCCTGGACCCCAAGCCATGCAGCTGGGCCGTCTGGGACACTGCTGGGTGCTGGAGGCCTGTGTGGCGAAGGAGGGTGACCAGCCCAGCCCAGCCCAGCACCTGGTGCCTTTCTGGGCTTGCCAAGGTGCTCCATGTCCAGGGATCCCGGGAGCTCGCTGGGTGCAGGGCGCGCACTGCCCTGCACTGGACATCCCCCCGCCCTGGCAAAGAGCAGGGAGCCGCGTGCTCGGGCAGAGCCCCCCACCCCCAGTGTTGGGACGTTCCCCCAAGGGCTTCACTCATCCTTCGGGGTCGGCCGTGCAGCCCCCTGCCTCCAGCGCTGAACCTCTGGGGCTCCAGCCCCCCTGCTCCCAGCGTGAGCTCCGCCCAGCGACCCCCATTGCAACAGCCTGGCAGAGACTTGCCCAGCGAGACGCGCTGGGCAACCAGTCGGGTTTCGTCACCTGGACACGGCCTAGTGGCAGCCCAGAGAAACGAAGCCTCGTGCTGGTCAGCCCAGAGCGCTCGCCAGCCCCAGTCAGGCTCAGTCCGGCGCAGGCCAGGCTGGTTTCCTGCATCGGCCAAGGGTGTGAAAAGTCCCCCGTCCCCGCCCGAGTGCAGCCGACTGGGCCCCTCCGTCGGGTCGGCAGTGTCTGCGCTGCAGGGACACAGCGGGGCAGCGGGAGCGGAGACGAGCGCTTGGTCTGAGGTCCCCTGTCAGGTCCCTGGTGAGACCCCGACTGCTTCCCGCAGCCAGCTCCCGGCCTCCCGCCTTCCCCAGCCTTGGGGGGACTCCAGCTCCCTTGGCGCCCATGTCAGTGACCCGACAATTGGGTTTCCATGGAGATGAGGTGGGGCCTGAGAGCAGACAGCTCCCTGCCCCCCCGGACTCGTGCAAAATACAGGGGAAACCGAGGCACACATTGGATTCAAGACAATATTACAGAAAATTCCCACTGTCACATGTGCCAATGGCCCTGCCAAGGCACCCAATGCTGCAGAGCCTGGTGCCACAGGGCTGTGCCGGGGGCCCTGCCCCGCGAGCGGCCCCTGGCCTGGCCTGCAGCCCCGGGCTAGGGGTCCGGCTTCCAGCTCTTCACGGTCTCCTCTTCTCTTCCAGGCATCCGTGCTGCTCACGCAGGCTGTCCAGACCGAGAACGTGAGTGTGGGGCTCTCCCCAGACCAGCCGCCCCCACTCCCCTGCGGGGGGAGCAGGCCCAGAGTCCGCAGCCCAGGATGTGGGGCCCCACCCCTCGTAACCTGTTAACATTTCCCTCTGCTTTGGTAGTGGCCTTCCACCCCTAGGCACCCCACTGTCCCCCTCAGGCTCTGGGCACAGCCTCCTCTGCCCCCCTCAGACCCCCAGCCCTCCCTGCTGTGGGCACAGTCCCCTTGCCCCCCCGGCCCATCCTCTCCTGGCTCTGGGATGGGCGCCCCCAGCCTCGCAGCTCCCCGCTCTGAATCTCCTCCTCTGTTGTTTGCCTGGCAGGTGACGGAGGGTGTGGGGGGCAGGCTGTGCCCCCTCCTGCCAGGCCTTGGCCCCGAGTCCCTCCAGGCCATTCCTGCTCCCACTCTGGCCCAGTGCGAATGCCTGGCCACCGCTCTGCCCCTGCTCTCAGCCCCCCAGAAGGCAGCCCTGCTGCAGGCTCTGCAGGTACCGGGGTGGGGGGCAGGAGAGGACGCTGAGGGCAGTTGGAGGGGGGAGGAGAGCGTCTGGGGGGCAGAGTGGGCAGGACCTGGGGGTACTGAGGGGCTGGGACGCACAGCTGTGCTGAGCCGAGCTCCCTCTGCGGCAGGCCGTGGTCTCGCTCTGCCCGCCAGGCCCATGGGGCTGTTCCCCTGTCACAGACTCTGTCTCCCGCGCAGAGGCCCAGCCGTGAGCGGCAGGCCCGGAGCGCCTGGCCAGACTGTCTCCTGCCCTCCGTGCCCCTGCAGCTCCTGCGCCTGGACGCGGCCACCCTGCTGGGGCAGAGCGCCCGGTTCCGGGAGCTGCCCTGGTCCCAGCAGCAGGTAACGTGCCGAGCTCCCGGGGCAGAGCCGAGCCCTGGGCTCCTGGCTGCTGTGCCTGGCTGACCCCTCCGCTCCCCTCCCCGCAGGCCCAGTTCCTCTGGAGGAAGGTTGAAGCGGGCAGCAGCGTGAGCCGGGACACGATTCGGTGAGGCACTGGCCGGGAGCTGGCTCTGCTCGGGGGTGGGCGAGGTGCAGCAGCGTGAGCCGGGACACGATTCGGGGAGGCACTGGCCGGGGGCTGGCTCTGCTCGGGGGTGGGCGAGGTGCAGCAGCGTGAGCCGGGACACGATTCGGGGAGGCACTGGCCGGGGGCTGGCTCTGCTCGGGGTGGGCGAGGTGCAGCAGCGTGAGCCGGGACACGATTCGGGGAGGCACTGGCCGGGGGCTGGCTCTGCTCGGGGTGGGCGAGGTGCAGCAGCGTGAGCCGGGACACGATTCGGTGAGGCACTGGCCGGGGGCTGGCTGTGCTCGGGGTGGGCGAGGTGCTGTCTGACGCTCTCCTTGGCAGGGCGCTGGGCACTCTGGCGGCTGGCATGGGCTGTGCCAGGCTGAAGCAGTTCAGGCGGAGGGCGGATTTCCTGGGGGTTCTGCGGGTTCTCTATGTGCGTCCGCGCAGCCTGCCTGGGAGCCTGGTAAGAGGAGTCATCGCTGGGGACCCCCAGCTTGGCCGCCCGGTGCCCCCCGCCCCGCTCCGAGCCCTGCGCTGGGGATCCCCAGCCCAGCCACCCGGTGCCCCCCGCCCCGCTCCGAGCCCTGCGCTGGGGCCCCGGCCCGGCCGCCCGGTGCCCCCCGCCCCGCTCCGAGCCCTGCGCTGGGGTCCTGGCCTGGCTAGGCCCCGGCGATGGGTCTCCTTTGCTCGCTCTGTCTCCTCAGAGGCGGTGTGTCTGGGAGGAAATCGGCAGGCGGCCGGGACTCTCGGCGGAGGAGCTGACCTGGCTGGGACCAGAGTTCCTCCTGGATTTACCGTAGGTTCTTCTACCGACTCTCCCGCCTGGTGCCATGGGGCATTAACCGCTGCAGGGAGAGGGGCTGCGTCCCTCAGGGTCCCCCGTCCCCCTCACCTGACCTGCATGCCCCTCCCCCCTCTCACCAGCACCCCGCCAGCCAGGCATGGGTATTGCACATGGGTACCCCCGGCATGGGGTCACAGATCTGATCGGGGGCCCTGCTGTGAGGGGAGCTGCGGTCTCTGTCCCGTCCCGCCCTCCACCCACTGCCCGTCCCGGCCCCTGTCCCGCCCTCCACCCACTGCCCGGCCCGGCCCCCGTCCCCGCCCTCCACCCACTGCCCGTCCCGCCCTCCACCCACTGCCCGGCCCGCCCTCCACCCACTGCCCGGCCCGGCCCCCGGCCCGCCCTCCACCCACTGCCCGGCCCGCCCTCCACCCACTGCCCGGCCCGTCCCCGTCCCGCCTGCCCGTCTGCACTGAGGCGTCTCTGGCTCTTTCAGGGTGAGGCTTGTGGACGTCCTGCCCGATGACTCAGTCCGGTTGATCCTGGACTACGTGAGCAACCGCCCGCAGAGCCTGCTGGTGCTGCCGCCCCCACCGCCGGGCTGCCCTGGCGCACCGGGCCCTGCGCCTCCTGGTAAGGTGGGGGGGGGAGTTGGTGGTGGGCAGCTGCGGGGCGTGGGGGGGCAGGGCAGGGCCTCACCCCCTCCCCTCCTGGCAGCGAGCGCCGGCGAGGCCGAGATCCCGGGCGAGGTTCTGGACCTTCTGGGCCCGCTGCTGGGGTCCCTGGGCCGGGAGGCCGCGGCCCACATCCAGCCCGAGAGCCTCCTGCTGCGCCTGGAGGAGCTGCAAGGGGCCTGCCTGGCTCAGGGCTTCGCTGAGGAGCTGGTGAGGCTACTGCAGACGGAGCAGCTGCTCGGGTAAGGGGGGTCCCAGCCCCGGCCCCACTCCCGGCCCCACTCCCGGCCCGGGCCCTGCCTCACCCTGCTCCCCCCTCCCAGCCCGCCCCAGCACTGGAGCCCTCTGGACCTGCAGCAGCTGGGACGCCTGGTCTTCCTGCTACCGGTGGAGAGCCTCCGGCGCATCCCCAGGGTGAGACCGGCCCCCCTGACACCCAGGCCCGTCCCTCCGCCCCACCCCCTCCTCCCACCCCGCCCCCTCTGCCCCGCCCCCTCTGCCCCATCTCCTCCCCATCTCCTCCCCGTCCCTCCGCCCCGCCCCCTCCTCCCACCCCGCCTATTCTGCCCCATCTCCTCCCCGTCCCTCCGCCCCGCCCCCTCCTCCCACCCCGTCCCCTCCGCCCCGCCCCCTCCTCCCACCCCGCCTATTCTGCCCCATCTCCTCCCCATCTCCCCCCCGTCCCCTCTGCCCCGCCCCCTCCTCCCACCCCGCCCCCTCTGCCCCATCTCCTCCCCATCTCCGCCCCGTCCCTCCGCCCCGCCCCCTCCTCCCACCCCGCCCCCTCTGCCCCATCTCCTCCCCATCTCCCCCCCGTCCCTCTGCCCCGCCCCCTCCTCCCACCCCGCCCCCTCTGCCCCATCTCCTCCCCATCTCCCCCCCGTCCCTCTGCCCCGCCCCCTCCTCCCACCCCGCCCCCTCCACCCCGCCCCCTCCTCCCACCCCGCCTATTCTGCCCCATCTCCTCCCCATCTCCCCCCGTCCCCTCTGCCCTGTCCCCTCTGCCCCGCCCCCTCCTCCCACCCCGCCCCCTCCTCCCACCCCGTCCCCTCCGCCCCGCCCCCTCCTCCCACCCCGCCCCCCTCTGCCCCATCTCCTCCCCATCTCCGCCCCTCCTCCCACCCCGCCCCCTCCTCCCACCCCGCCCCCTCCGCCCCGCCCCCTCCTCCCACCCCGCCCCCTCTGCCCCATCTCCT